>WEIS01069196.1:0-15672 GCA_013389965.1 Todus mexicanus
TATTTATTTTATTTTACTTGGTTTTCATCCTTCACGAGAAATAGAGGAAGATGAGTAGAAGAGAGATCTAGAGCCGAATATTTCTGGATGTCTTTGTCCCACCTATGCCTGTACATTGCCACACAGAAATGTCAGAATCCAAATCATAGAATTGCTATGGTTGGAGAAAAACCTTCAAGATTGTCACGCCCAACTATACCAGGGCCACTACTACACCATATCCTTGAGCACCACATCTAGATGGCTTTTAAATACATCTAGGGATGGTGATTCAACCACTTTCCTGGTAAGCCTGTTCCAGTCTTCGGTCAGATTACACCTTGGAAACATACCTGAAAACAGAGGGCTTTATTCAAATATTGATCATAGCTGTGGCTGATGTCAAGCCAATGAAGCCTCTTCCAGAAATAAACCACGCAGGACCCAGGGAAGAATAACTTCCCAGAGCTTTTTCTCTTTAGCTACCTTGGTCTCTGTTGATTGCTTCATCTACCCCTTTCTAGGGACTCACGTGTCAGGAACCATCAGCAAAAACCACACACATTGGGGAGGGAGACCATCATGGTTGTGGGCCAGGTAACCTTGTGGGAGTCTGAAGGTATCTAATCCCTGTCTTAACCTGTGCCATCTACAAATACTCCGACAGGCCTCACCCGCACCATGTCATGTCAGGAAGGAGAGAATTGTCAGCCACAGATGTTTCATACTTAGAACTGTGTAGCCGACTCAAAATCGTATTGTCTGAAAGGAAATGCTCATTACCTTGGGAGATGCAAGTACAGCCTGATTGCAGTCAGACATTGCTGGGCTGTATACATTGAGCACGGAGCTGTGTTGCATAGGCACATTATGCTGGGGATACAGCACTCTGTTTGCAGCATTGAGAAGGTATCCTCTTGTTCTCCACTCCTTGTCTGTTTCACAATAAATAGGGCCTATTGTTAGTTTTGCCAGAGTTGTTTCTGAGTTTCTTGGTAGTGTTGGGAAGTGGTGATAACCCATGGATAAGGAGGTGGTCTGGGTCCAGAGTGAAATGGCCTCTGCCATGAGGAGCAAGGAAGAGAAAAGAGTGAAATACAGAAAAAGGGGAAAGGAAGGACTGATGAGCCCTGGAAATTTGTGGCTACTGCTTCTATTGCCTCTGGTCAGACCTAGACTTCCCTCCAAAGCAACAGCAACCTGATTCTCCTAGTATATGGCAATTGCCGTGGGACCGTTACCATAATAAAATACGATACTTTGAATTAGCCATGAACAGGACTAAACTCAAACATATCCAGATCCAGAAAAGAGAACGTGTAAAGTATTTTCCTCTGTGCCTGAAATGAGGTGGAAATGGAAAAAACAAAAGGCATGGATTCCAGGTTTGGGGTTTTTTAGCAGAATCTGTATTACTAAGTGAAGACATGACCCCTAACCTTTAACTGAATAAAAGTTCACAGTAAAACTATTACGTAGAGATAAACCTGCCACAGGTATTTTGTGAGCTGCAAGTAAAAATGAACAACATGTGAGGTGATTAGGCTTGCTTATTGATAAGTATACACCTATCAATACACTATTAATTCTGAGTACACCAGTGAATAGCATTTGTGGTTCTGAAAACAACAGCAATCATATTACTCAGGAGAAAAAGTAACGATGAAGTGAAAAAGAAGGACAGAGCACATACTTTGATACAGAGCCATTCTACACTGGTTTAAAGGGTAAAGCAATTTATTCAACTTATTAAAGTAAGAGTTTATAAAATACTCTTGGACTCTGTTTTGTGCATTTATTGAATTCAAAACTTCACCTATAAAAATGACTAGAACTTGATTTCTGGTCTCATATAAAAAAAAGTGATTTATATTTGAGGAAACAATAAGTCTCAAGACCCACAACTATCTCTGACTGAGGTATTTTTTTCTCCCTGGGGGAAGAGAAAAGCTATTGGAGCACACATAAAATTTAGGTGCTTTAAGAATTTCTCCGGGACTTCTGTTAGATTTGCTATCAGAAGAGGCAATAAAATGGGAATTTATGTTTTTTCCTTAACAAATCTTATGCTTTCTGATCTGGTGTTTTGTCATTGCAATTAGGACTGTTCCTTGAAGTAGCAAACTGAAAAGTGTTGCCACAGTGTTTATTTTAGATATGAACATTTAAAGGATATGAGGAATGTTGGGAAAATAAAGTTTATACATGTTCATTTTTTTTTTTTTTTCCTGGCAGATTGCCTCTTCACAGAATAAGAGTATGGCTTCATCATGACTTAGAAGAAGAGATAACTATTTAAGTAAGTTTCCTTAGTAAATACCACAGACACGTAGGAAATTAATTTATGGTTGCAATAAGATTTCAGGCTGTACCTATTCTAGGTGAGAACATCTTCCTAATATCTCTTGAAAAGAACTGGCAAGAAAGGAGTAGAACAATTAGAACATATAATAATTTATATTGTCAGTGCCGGATAACTTCTGCAGTATGATAATGCTCCATACAGCATCTTTAAATAGTTTGCGTAGGGTTTATTTCATCCTCTACTTGCACCTCTTGCACTGAACCCTGTTGATGTTACAGATACTTACAAGACTTAGCTAGATTCACTATATTGCAGAGTTATTTGTGACAGTCCTCAACTCTGAGCTGGATACTGGGAACATACTGAGCTACCCAGGGTCAATGCTGCAAACCCTGAAGCACGGGTTACTGCCTTCAGTTGGAGCACAAGTAAAAAGAACTGCTGCAGCCGGAGTCCTTTCCATGTGGTCACAGGTCCTGTCAGAAAAACTTCTCTTGAGTGGACTCCTCTCCACAGGCTACAGGTTCCTTCAAGGCATATCCACATGCTCTGACACGGGATGCTCCACAGGTTGCATGATATCTGCTCCATGGGAAATTCTTGGGGGGAAATTCTGCTCCAGTGCATGAAGGATGCCTCCCCATCCTTCTTCTATGACCTTAATGTCTACACAGTTGTTTCACTCACATGCCCACACTCTTCTCTTCTGGCTACTATTGTGTAGCAACTTTTATCTTTTCTTAAATATGTCACCACAGAGCTGCTACCAATGTTGCTTGATCCTGTATCTTGAACTCAAAAGCCATAAGCATGTAGGCACAACTGACAGCTTAATGTCATTCCAGATGAGGTCTTCTGTTTCACTAGTAAATGTCCAGATGTGAGCAGTGGAGCTTCTGAATAATGCTGCAATCCCTTTGGGGAGGGTTCTCTATTTTGAGTGTGTTCAGGTCAGGGAGTGATGATTGACAGCCGGCTGAACACGAGCCAGCTGTGCCCAGGTGGCATGGAAGGCCAACAGCATCTTGGCCTGTATCAGGAATAGTGTGGCCAGCAGGACTAGGGATGNTCCAGCCTCAATAATTCTGTGATTCTGTGATTTTGTATGTCACACAGTGGCCACCTCCTTTTACTGTTACCAGACAATGGTGTGAGATTTAGATGACTTTTTTTAGAAATGGCTGAGAAAGTATGAACACCTATTCTGTGATAAAAGTCACTTTGAAAATTAATTTTTTCAACATTGGTGACTCAACGTGTTTCAGAAAAATGGGGAATTAAATGCAGAGTAGTCTTACAAGGCACTGAGGAATTAATACCTTAATGCTCCTATGGTGCTTTGGAAAGAAAACAGTTATTCTTGATATTAGGTAATCTTGTGAACCTAATGTGAAGTATTTTACACATCATCACTTGAAGCCATTGCTCTACTCCACAGAGTTGATTACGAAATGCCCTGCAAAAATCCAGATATTTTTGAGATATCAGTCAACAATTCTTCACTTATGAATGAACCAAACTCTTCAGATTTCTTTGACTTCTTCCAGTCAATTCACTAGGAAACCATGTGCAGTAAACCTGTAAGAAACTATCTCTTAAAGGAAAACAATCGTAAATCTGATTTATGTGCTCTAATGGTCCGAATGTAAATAAGTACTCAGAAGGGGAAATTAGCGTAACAGGCATGAATTAACTGAGTGAGATAAACTAGAAAGTATTTCTCCTTCAAAATGGATCCAAATTATTCTACATAAATAGAAAAATATCTTTAAATTCATGTACATCTTTTTGACTTCTTGCTGCTAACTGAAAATGCCACAATACTGCATGAGAAGTTATGCTTCTCATATACATCCCCTTGGCTCTAATCTAGGAAAACCAATAATCTAATATAAAGAGATTGGTCTGAACGCAATAGTGTACACTAACTAACATATGCCAGTGCAAGAAAGCTCAACAAATTCTTTTTCTTTTGAGATCGTTAGGTCACTAGGAAGTAGGAATATGCTGCCTGAGTCACAACTGTCAAAGGATGTGGGGTATTTTTCCCAACATATATATACTTTTGACAAGTTTTGTCTCAGCTTGTTTGTTAAGGAATTTTTATTTGCCACTCCAAGCATTTCTGAGCAGTCTTAGCATTCGGGATTCTGTATAACACTTGAAAAAAATTCGGAGGATATTCTAAACAATAGCAACCTATCGTGTATTTCTGAAGTTGACAATATTGGTGTGCAACAATAGACTTCCAAAACTCACATTCTTTCATGAAAATCATGCATACTGTACAGTTTGAAGTTTCATAGAATCATATGCAAAGATCTTCGTCTGCTTTCCACGGACTATTGCAAAATGCCATTTCTTCCTTTCTGCATCAGAAACAAAAGGGAAGTGTATCTCTACAAATATTTATTTGAGTGTGTAAGAATTATATTAATAATAATGCCAGGTATTACATTTTCAAATAATGGCATATCAACACAACTTTACATCTTTGCCCTATTAGAAGTATGTCTGGAACTTTTTTTAATTGCAGCACACCAGTTTTGATCTTTGCATCTATCTCAGTAGGTTTGTGTATAGTTTAACTGAACGTGCTTTCAGCAATGATTTGTCTTTTTTTTCCTAAATGAATCTGAAATTTTATGTAAATTAATGACACAGTGATTCTTTGAAAATATTGTGTCCACAAATCATTTTTTTCTTGAATCTTTTATTCCGTTTTTCAGCTGATCAAAGACATTTCCTTAGACAGGAAAATTTTATAAATAAAACAAGCAAGCATACTGCAAATTTTAAGTAGTTTGGTAGATATGTAGGTAGAATCTAAATTAGCACATTGTCTAGGGTAGTCTACATTGACCTATTTAGCTTTAAAGCAGAGCTGTAAGAGAGTAATAATGAACTATAACTGCTTTCTCTACTTTACACTTCACTCGTATCATTTACAATCTATTTGTTTAGTATTGGCAGAGGACACAATGTAAAGTATCTGGCTTGTAAAATCCAAGTATAATGTTACAAATAACAATACCATAAAGCCAGAAGCCCCAGAGAAGCTCAGTATTTTCAAAGTTTGAAGCTAAATATTTTGAGTGTCAAGCAATCAAAAAGTGGTTGTCTTTGGAGCTGGCACTAGCAACTGAAAAATCTGTTTGCACATACCTCATGGGCATTACAATTCCTGAGGCATTTTCTTTAAGAAGGAGGGCTTGGCTAATAATTTTGAAGCTGAGTCTTACTGTTCCCTCTTTACTAACCTGAATACCCAGCGTTACTTCTGTGGCATATGTATTTAGTCAGAGCATGTGATATACACTGGCTTGTGATCATCTGCCTAACTGGTAAGTATTACGTGCAGATGAGGGTTTATTCATGCTTTTACCAACCCTGCCTCAGGAGACACAGAAGGTGCTGTTAGAACTGACTAGAATTTTTTTTTTCTAGATGAAAGACTAGCAGACTTGGAGAAAACACACAGTTTCTCATCTGAAAATCTTCTAGGACAGTCAGAAAGTGATAAAGATAGAAACATCCATGAGATTTAAGGAGAGGCGGGACTTCTGAGTGACTTGGATGACAAAGGAGAGGCAAAACAAACATACAAATAAAAAACCCAAATTGGGAGTAGTTTATCTGTGCCAGACTGTGCAACAGAAGCACAGCTTAGGAAGGCAGTAAAGTGGAAAAATGGAATCACCTGCAAGCACAAAAAGAAGGTCTCTTGTTCTCATATCAAGTGTTAGCACCAGAATGTTCTAGTAACTAAATCCCACTTGAATTTATCTTTCTTTTTTTAAAATGAGATCATAAAAGAGTGAACACAAAGATGTTCATTTTCTCCATTATAACTTTTACAATCTTGAAAGCTTTTACTTTCTACATGCTGCATTCACTCTTCTCTCAATTACGACAAGGGAAATCATCTACCAAGCTTTATCTTCTCGTTGTTCTATTGGTGATAGCTGGCATTCAAAGTCCAGACAGTTTGTTGCCTCTGTTTCTTTAATAATTTCTTTATTGGCAACAAGGAACATCCAGGAAATGGTAAGCAAACTCCTCTAAAGGTTAATGTTTTTCACATCAACAGTTATGTTGATGTTAGCTAAAAGCGAGTAAAAATTAAGAGTTCAGGCACACAATGTACTAGTATTTTAATGAGGTGATTTGTGTAGACCTGTCATTGAGTGTTAACATTTACAAATGTAATTAATTCAGTCATATAAAACAAATATTAGATAGTTATATTTTAATGAATTTAAACCTATGTATAAATGCCAGCAGAAAGTTCCAATCATACTTAGTCAGGAATATGCATTAATCTTGCTTAGTTTTGCTCTATATGGTGCACTAGACAAGATCTTCTGGCAAAATTAAAAATAAATGCCTACGCTTGACCTCTGACTCACGCAGTGTGGAAACATACAATATTTAGGTTTTAATTGTGCTATTTTTCAGCTGCACCAAATCGGACCATCTGTCCAAAATCTAAACTAGGTTTGTTTTTCTACATATATTGAAATGCATTTTTTAAAATTATGCTTTATTATTATTTCTAAGTAAAAAGTTCAGAAATATTTGCATATATCCAAACAGGAGTAGCCCAACATCCAATTAACAATAAAATATGCATTGAATAGGAAAAATCAATATTGATCTGCAAAATACCATGCCAATTTGTTCTCACAAGTAAGCATCCTTTCCAATCAACTTATTTTCTTTGACAAAGGGAATGGAAAGAGGAAAGTGCTCAAATGAAACAAGTGAATGTTGTTAGTAAAGAAGAAATTTATACATTGATGGCGAATACTTGAGGCCAGATTTCCCTACAACTTTCCTGTTTTTGTGCTTCACTGAAAACAAAAAATAAAACAGATCCTGAAAATCACATTTGAAAAAAACCCCAACTACCACAGATGGAAATGCTTATTTGTGTACTCGCTAGATAATGTTCACAGTACGCTATATTTGCATTTTATTTTCACTCAGAAGTTGCCTTGTGGTCATTTTCATTTGAATAGGCAGGTCCCTTCTAAAGCAGGGGGAGATGGTGGCAAGAGGACATAAGAGGTGTTAAGATCATTGAATTTAGAATCATAGAATGGTTTGGGTTGGAAGAAAGCTTTAAAGCTCATGTAGTCCAACCCCCTTGCAGTGAGCAGAGATTGTGTGGTGTGAAATGATACCATTTCAGCAGATCCCTTGGAAAGACTCATTTGCAGAGCAGACAGGTTTGCAAGAAGACCCTGAAGGTTGATCTTCTTGGACTTAAGGCCATTCAGGAGACCAGTGAAGAATGGACTTCCCTGCTTTTTAGGCTTCTCTGCTCATGTTCACAAAGGTGTCCTGTTACCTTGAGGAGCTTGGCCTTGTCAGGAAGAGGTAGGTTTCTGTGTCTCTATGTGTTTACTCCTCTCTTGCACTCAAAATGAAATATCCCAGTCAAGCAGTAGTACATTCACACTGCCACATGCAAATGCAGCAGACAGTCTTCACATCTGTAAGAACAAATGTCAACTATTCAGAAAACTTAAAATTACTTTAGCTAAATACATGCCCCAAAAAATTCTGAGCAGAGCCACTGTTCAGACTGTTCTGCTCTTTTTCTTCCTTATATCAGCCGCACTTCACACTCCAGACACGCTAATCCCAAAATATCTGTACAGGAGCTTAAGAATTTCTTATATCTCCACAAGACACAAAGATGAAAAGTAGATGTTTTCAAATCCGACATCCATATCTAAGTTAATCACCTTAACCTTTATAATCAGTGAGTGGGTAGGACAGGAATTTTTGGGGCATGGTTCATCTCCTCCCAAGGTAGAATTTTGTCAAATGATTGATGTCTTAAATGTGCCGATCAGCCTCCAGAAGACCATGGCATGACTAGATGAGATTATAGATGTCTGAAGATAGGTGAGATGAATCCCACCCACAGTGATGTATTAGATAAACAAATGCTATTGGAATATCCTAAAACACATTAAGTTGATGACTGCTATAGTTTTATATCAAACAGCCCCCTGAAGTGCCCTTTACTTTATGTGTTATTGTCGAAACGAAGTCATGAAGACCAATAATGAACAGCTGGAACAGTGCATGTTACATAAAGGTGAAGAACATCTGGAGTGTCTTACAGAAGATTAAGTAGAGGTTTGGTAGAGTTGAGTGTAATTCAACCAGCTAGAATTGCTAAGAGAAAAATAAAAAAGAGAGACAGAAAAAAAAAGAAAGTAAAAGAAAGCTGTCAAATTCCAGACTCACTATTTGCTCCATGTTGAGAAAACCTGAAAACTTAGTTATCTTTTGTTAAATTTGCAATACCTTCTGATATTTCTGCGACAATAGATTTAATGATTAACAATATCAAAGACCCAATGGCTGAAATACTGATAAAAAAATTAATTCAAATATACACTTAAAATAACATACTGAAAAGAATGCAAGACCAAAACCATTTTTTCAGAACATTCAAGAGTATGTTCTGGAATAACCATTTGCAAGGATAGCACCGATGGCATAAAGGTTTTCTGCTTTAGTCAAGCATGTGTTTCTGGGAGAAAACTAGTAGAAATATTTAGTCATTTGGGGGCACACTGAAGTTTGTTGTGTAAGTATTACCTATTTTCTTCATTTTTGTTTCTGACTTGTGAATTAATATTGAACAGCAGCTAAAAATTCTCCATAACAAGTACAATACATGGCCATATTTTTCCAGAAAATATCTACTCTATGATATATATTTATTAATGCTGTTCCTATCACATTAATACTTTAAGGTGAGCCAGTAGGGGTATTATGATACAGTAAAATTTTAATCCTAATAAATGTGCCTACGGTAATAAAATACATGTAAGTTATTGCTTTTATGAGTTTGAAGTTGATTTATATTATGTTGTAACCCCTTGTTGAGGAGGTTGTCTTGCTGTACCTTAGAAATGCATATATTGCAGACTACTATACTTCTTTTCACTATTCTAAACATAATAAACAGTTGAATGGTTATGTAGAATTTTTAGAAAAAATATCATTGAAATAGAATGGCATACCAAGAGTCAGATGTATTAGCATTTTTAATTTAGTTTTTAATTTATCCTTGAATTTCTTGAGCCCTACATATTTCAAATATTTTCAGATCCTCAACAGACTATCAGAATTTTCTTGTGCATAATAGAGATGCCAAGAAAAAAATCACCTGAAACAATTTCTCAGACTCTTTCCTCTCACTGTCTGTTTACTATAGTGCACACTAATTATTTGTGACTAGTGTGTACACATCATGAGACCTCAGAGAGCACACACAAATTGCTGAACATGATTTTTTTTTTTAATTTATTATATCAAGTATTATATCTAGTTAGTTTTAAATTAAGTGTACTCTTCTCATTATTTTGTGCTGGTGTCTGTTGTGTGGCCTTCTGCAGTAAACCATTGGAAAGGTTTGTTTTATTCTAGTCTTTTTTGGTTGTTACTTTTTTGCGCTGTTGCGTATCATTATCTTCAATGATTACTTATGTTGCTGACTTCATTCTTTAAATACAAAAATTGATAGAATAAGGGATTTATGAAAATTCCTTTTGGAAGACATTCCTTACAAAATATGTAGATTTCTGAGAAATTGATTCTCCAAAGAAGGATCTACATTATTTTAAATCTGAATCTAAAGTGCTCTGTATCATAATTTTACTTTATAAATAACTCCAAACAAATCCACTGCCTCACAGCACTTTTGAATAAGGTTTCCATCCTTTCTTGTCACCAAGGCCCTCATCATCTGTAAAAAAATACAGGAGAATCTTGGATCAAACATCATGCAAGTCATATAACTTCCAGTCCTTGTAGGAGACAGGATTTTTGTAGGGAAGCCTCATTCAGAAAGAAATGGAGGTAAGAGCCTAGTAAAGGGTTCATCTCACTAATACTTCACATCTAGTACCTAGACATATAACCTTAACTAGGTGTCAAGACTTCTGCAAGAGAGAGACATGGAATCACATAGTAATTTACCCCATCCCAAGATAACCTGAGATGGGCAGGGTAAATTATGTTCAGAGGACACCACTCTCCCTTCCTGCATGTTCATGTGCAGACAGAACCCAAGTGATTAAATCTGAGGACACAACGAACTCCCAGAAGGCTGAAAGAAGGGGTCAGGAACCTTAAATGTTCCTTGCTTAACTATCTCTTACTTATCCTTAAAAGCGAGTGTGTCTACTCCAGCAGACAATTCAGAGCAATATCCTTACCTATGTTCTCTGAACAGCCTTTTGGAGAAGCCTATGTCTCATTGCTGATTATTCTAAGTCTGCAAGGTTTTTGATGCTGTTTGACAAGTTCACTGGTGTTGTCCCAGATGACTGGAAGTTGGCCAATGTGACGCCCATCCACAAGAAGGGCCGGAAGGAGGACCCGGGTAATTACAGACCTGTCAGCCTGACCTCGGTTGCAGGTAAAATTATGGAGCAGATAGTCCTGGGTGCAATTATGCAGCACTTGCAGGATGATCAGGTGATCAGGCCCAGCCAGCATGGATTTAGGAGGGGTAGGTCCTGCCTGACCAACCTGATCTCCTTTTATGACCAAGTGACTCGCCTGGTTGATGAGGGTAAGGCTGTGGATGTAATATTCCTTCACTTTAGTAAGGCCTTCGACACTGTGTCCCATAGTAAACTCCTGGAGAAGCTCTCAGCTCGTGGCTTAGACAGGAACGTCCTGTGCTGGGTTAGGGACTGGTTGGATGGCCAAGCCCAGAGAGTTGTGGTGAATGGTACCACATCCAATTGGCGGCCAGTCACTAGTGGTGTCCCCCAGGGATCGGTGTTGGGCCCGATCCTGTTCAATATCTTTATTGACGATATGGATGTGGGAATTGAGTCCACCATTAGCAAGTTTGCAGATGATACCAAGCTGGGAGCAAGTGTTGATTGTTTGGAAGCTAGGAAGGCCCTTCAGAGGGACCTTGACAGACTGGAGAGATGGGTAGATTCTAACAAGATGAAATTTAACAAGTCCAAGTGCCGGGTTCTTCACTTTGGTCTTAATAACCCCATGGAGAACTATAGGTTAGGAACTGAATGGCTGGAAAGTGGTCAGGCAGAGAGGGACTTGGGAGTGCTGGTAGATAGGAAACTTAATATGAGCCAGCAGTGTGCCCAGGTAGTCAAAAAGGCCAATGGCATCTTGGCCTGTATTAAGAATGGTGTTGCCAGTAGGACTAGGGAAGTTCTTCTTCCCTTGTACTCGGCATTGGTGAGGCCGCACCTTGAGTACTGTGTCCAGTTCTGGGCCCCTCAGTTTAAGAAAGATGTTGAATTGCTCGAACGTGTCCAGAGAAGGGCAACAAGGATGGTGAAGGGGCTGGAGCACAAGCCCTATGAGGAGAGACTGAGGGAGCTGGGGTTGTTCAGCCTGGAGAAGAGGAGGCTCAGGGGAGACCTCATTCCCCTCTACAACTACCTGAAGGGATGTTGTAGCCAGGTGGGGGCTGGTCTCTTCTCTCAGACTACCAATGACAGAACAAGAGGACACAGTCTTAAGCTGCGTCAGGGAAGGTCTAGGCTAGATATTAGGAAGAACTTTTTTACAGAGAGTGATTCCCCATTGGAATAGGCTGCCCAGGGAGGTGGTGGAGTCACCATCATTAGAGGTGTTCAAGAAGAGGTTGGATGATGTATTCAGGGACAAGATTTAGATTTAGATTATGAGATAATATTGGGTAATAGGTTGGTGATAGTCTAGGTAGTAGGTTACAGGTTGGACTTGATGATCTCTATGGTCTTTTCCAACCTTGTTATTTCTGTGATTTCTGTGATTTTCAAGAATAACAAAGATTGCCACATTCTTAAGACATCCATAAACCAGCAGCTACTCATTTCAGGGAAGAAACAGAACACTGTTCTGGAGATGACAGACTGGAAAGAAACTCAACCAAACAACAAAACCCCCAACACATAAAACCTGGTTTTCAGCATTGTGGAAGGCTCCTCAGCAGTACTATAAACACACTCAGTTGGGTACAAACTGCATGTTTTCCTCTTCAATCTTTTGAAAGCTGTGCAAATGATACCTGTGAAACTGAAAAATCAAATCATGAAGCTTATACAGATTATTCCAGAGCAGATTTTTCCCAGCTAGGAAAACTACATGTACCTAAGACCTGAACATTTGTTGTGAGCTGAAACTTTGCCATCTTCACTAGACTACAACAAGTAAATCCACTCTACCACTGTATCACTGAACCCATAAAGATTCTCCAGACTAGAGCAGACTAGAGATAAACAACTATGTAGGCAATTTGCTTTTCTGGAGTGAACTCTTAATACTGTGCATGTTTAAACAGCATTGCTGTTAAATTAAATGTCACAGACCTCACCAACTTTTCCCATATTCCTTATGCTCTTTGCTTAATGGAGTTAGGTAGATAAGTGGTGTCGTCAGTTCTACTCAGCTTATTGCCTTGTTTCAGGTCAGGGGGATGAGTAAAACCAAGGTGTGCAAGGGAAAGACCCAGCACCACAGTATGCAGCTGACATCATTGTACAGCAAGACAAAATCCTCACAGCAAATCCTAGGAATATATAAGCACAGTGAATAAAATTCTTTTTCACAACAATGATTTTGTAAGGTAAGTTCTTTAATCTTTGGGTCAAAGCATTTTCCACTCCCCGTTTTAAGGGTCTTTTAAGTTCCTCCTTTGATTTATTTACTACCATTCTAGTATTTGGTCAATAAATGAGCCCTTATAAACATCGAACATTTCTACTCTCTGCAGTCTTAGCTGTCAGCAGCAGTTGCCTACACCAGGTACAATAAAACATTTTTGCCTAGGGAACTTGAAAGTTGGTTTTCAGTACATTTTTCTCTATGGCTTGGTAAATACTTGTAACACAGATACCTCTCTTCTACCTGTTTTATCTTATTTTCTTTTTTTTTTCTTTTTTTTTTCTTTTTTTCCCTAGAATATCAGTATTCAGAGTTTAGATCTGTATAGAATCCCCCCAGATATCAGGTGTGAGTATTGTTTCAGATTTAAGTCATGAATTTCCCATTTTTAGATCAGATGTATTATCCAACAAGTACTATAGCTCTAACTCTGTAGTCACAGTACAAATATTTCTCAGAGGGGTATATTGACTATACCTCGAGAGAAAATCACTACCACCTTCCCATATTTTTTTACTGTGTTCAACATCTATTCATGTGCTGTTATAATTTTTATAAATGAGATATACAAACTGTTCAAATACTAATAAAGAGGCAAAAACCATTTTGCACTGTTAAACAAAGTGTTAAATCTAGCTACTTGACTAAACAAAAGCAGAATTTATACCTCTGTATGTGCAGTATACTTTGCTGTACAACAATAAGCTAAATCTCTCCATCACTGTGAAAAATGAGAAATTTTAAGAACTATCAAACATCAAAAAACTTTCTCCGTATGCCACACATTTATGTCCTGCACAGATGTTTTTCTAATTATCATTCAGTGATAAAATTCTCAATATTCAGTGAACATCGTCCATATCTCTTGTTGGTTCTGATGATGATGTAGCGCTTATATGGGTGACAAGAGGAAACCAAGCCAGGTCAGAACCTCATTTGTCAGATACTTTTACCTCACATTTTTCCTCCAATTCAACTAGCTACACTGTCTTGTTTTCCATATGCATCATCTCTGTTCTCTGTCCTACACTCCAGATATCCCTCCTGAGCCAGACGACTTCTGTAGGCATGTTTTATCTTTATTGAATATATCATGTGGGTTAATTTGATCCAAACCTGAAGTATTCTATCTAGTGAAAACTGAAAAATTTGGATCAGCCAAGCGTTAAAACGCACCCATTTATCCTGCTGAGCACGCTGCTGAGTGAAGACCTGGTGTTGCCTGCTTTTGGCAAGCAACTTCTTTCCTAAGAAGTTCACATGCTGAAACATGTGGGTCTTGGCAGGACAGGGGAGCAGAGTCTAACTCTATCCACTCTAAGTGGTTGCTCCCTTCATTTATGGTCATGCTCTGGAAAATAGTAAGACACCACTCAGTTTGAATAAGGACACTGGAATCCCATATTGTGTTACTATCGAGCCTGATTTCAAAGCACTGTAAAGCAGAACATGTCAAACAGTTTGATAGAGTAACTCACCTTTAACTATGGTTGAGTTAATAGAACCCTTTTTTTTTAATTATTATTGTATTGTTCTAAAAGCTCCCTCGTATATCCAATTCCCCCTTCTTCCTATCACAGAATGGACTTCTACAGACCTTCCAAGTTTAAAACTCTGTCCTATTTGCAAAAGCTCAGAAAATCTTCAATGATAACTATTACATGTTTCTTGTTCCTGTGATCACTGAAGTCTGTTTTGCTGTCCAAGTCCTGTGATCAGCAAAATAACCAAGAGATGCCTATCACCTGATACCATGACTCTGAACAGCTTTTCTCAATCCTGTGCATAGTCCTTAGGTAGCAGGACTAGTACCTGGCAAACCCCCACCTATTTGCTCATCTTTATGCCCACAGGCATCGTATACATGTATTTCAGAGACCTTTCAACAAGCCCACTCAATAAAATTTCAGTCCATTCCAAATTTATAAGGGTTCAATCAGGCAGATGTTAATCAGTGAACTATGCATAAAAAAGCGAGCAGCCGTTTCCACCGTCTCCAAGATACTTGCAATAGAATCTATTATTCCGGTACCACAATTGAAAAAGGGCTTAGGTTTCAATTGAATCTCTTTTGCGGTCCCAAAGAAATTAGGGCTCCTCTAGACTGATACTTACTCTAATGAATCTGAATACTGTGAAGCCCTCCTTTTCGACCCCCAAAAAGGCTTNCTGAATACTGTGAAACCCTCCTTTTCGACCCCCAAAAAGGCTTCTCTGACCATGAACAAGACTGTATCTCTGGAGGATTTCCTATGCTCTATTGATCTAGTGGTATGCTTTATAGTCTTTTAAGAATGGTATTTGTCTTTATATCAAGTTCAGAACCAGCAAAATTGCCCTGGACAATTTTATTAAGCTGATAGAGAAGGGAACTGCTCATTTTAGGAAGAGAGAAGGACCTCTGCTTTGTTGGTCAGTTAACCAGAGACTTTTTATTTCTTTCCTGTGAAATTCCCTTTTCTTTAGAAATCAGAGAGAATTTCAGACAATCTGAGACCTGTTTTGCTTCCTGGCATGTGTTATAAGAGACAATCCAAGGAATTCTTTCTATACAGGTTTTTGTACTTTGTTTTAAAAAAAGAAAATCCTTGATGTTTGATAACGAATCTAACTGAAATCAATGTCAATGGGAAACTTGCTACTAACATTAACTGAACTCAAGGAAAGTTGTATTCCTAGGGAGAGTTTCCAAAGAAATTTGATTTCTGAAGACTTGCACACTCACA
>WEIS01069198.1:7404-20602 GCA_013389965.1 Todus mexicanus
TGAAGGGTTGGGGACATGGGACTGGTGGAACGGTGGCTTTCCAGATAAAAACCTAGATGGCTTGAGTTTTAACACTACACTCTGAGACTGTGGTGCACAAGAGGTCCCGTTCTTCCTGCCTTTAGATGTGTACTTCCACCAGCTCTGTTATAATTTTTCTCTGAGCTGATATGCCTGAGATGTATCCTACCAGAAAAAAGGAGTCCTGTTTAGTTAGAGCAGCGTGGTGATCTAGCCCTCCTTGTGACAACAGAATCCCTCAAATGGATCAGGAAATGTAGAGACGGAGGAGGGAAGGGGTCAACTGTTCAAATAGCAGCCACCATTCCTTAGCCAATTGTGCTGCCAGCTGGTGGCTGTACTGTCACCAGATGCCTCTCTAGTCCCCGTGCCAGCTTTTTTGACCTAAACTCCTGTGACTCCCAGGAAGATACTTTTAAAAGAGGCTTTTTGGTTTTCAAGTTTTTCAATTTGAGCACAGGTCTTGTGAAGATTATCACTTCGCCACTACATTTTCAGGATCCCAGCATTCTCGTGTCTGCGATACCTTGAATGCTTCTTAGCACAAGTGCCAAGCCATCATATGTGACTGAACCTTATAGATTGATTATTTGCCACTTTAATTAAAAGGGCTTTCTATATCTAAAATCTTTGCCTGTAGTGTGAAAATAGAATTTATTGCTTTCACACTGACTCTCCCAGAAGTTTCTCAGGTTTGTCTTCATTTTGAACTCTTAGTCATTCAGGGCAAGGCTTGCATATCAGAGCTCTGAAATGCTAACTTGGTTATTCTAGCCGTCGAGATTCTCACAGGGTCGGTCCAGGATAAGTGGTTCATTACATCATCTGTTCCTTCCCAAAGGGCTAATATTTTGTATTAGATTCCTGCTAGAGCTTTGAAGCAATATAACTACTCTCATCCTCATCACAAAAAATGTAAAATTTATTGAATTAAAACGATTTTCTGCTTTTTTATTCTTTGTTTTGCAGACAACAAATAAGACTCCATGCCCTTTGAACTGTAGCTAGTGTTCTGAGTTCTCTGCCGCTGGACTGCTCTCTTTTTGACTGTCTTGCTTTCGGTTATAGTACGGTGATTATTCTTTTTATGTTTAACTTCTTGCTTCTTGTATTTAGCATTTTTTCAGGCAGCAGCATAAAATGGAAACTTCTGAAAAAAGATTGTTGCTTATTGGATTTTGTACACTAAGTAAAACTTCCAAAGTTTGTTACCATTCTACTGTGCGTTAAATCAATCATCAGGCTTGTGAGGAGGGAGTTTTGTGTACTGACACTTGATATTTTCCTTTCAAAGTGCAAAACAAAATGTGAAGTTAATTAGAAATTGATGTACTAAAATCCATTTGACCACATCTAGTAAAGATTGCTCTTTGGTGGGTGAATTTTTTAGGCTACAGTGGTTTAGGAAGGGACTGTCTGTTTTGCCTTGACAGCGTGGCTGTCCTGACTAGACGTTAGAATAGACAAGATGGGACTTCACATACAAACAAATTACCTTTTGGTGACAACTGACTGAAGGGCATGTAGTAACTGTTCATGTATAAGAACAGTCAACACCTTTTTGACTATAATCTGCTTTTATTAAGAACAAAGCTAATCTGAGTGATTTTGTACAGCTGGAAGCGCACAGCCATTTCACACAGGTTATTGGCACACTATAACTTGTGGTGGAGACCAGGGTGTTTTTTGCACAGCATCCCCTGGGTTAGAACAAAAGAATCACTTTTTTTCCATGTGCTTCTGTTCTAGAAATTCCTCCATTTCTTCAGGGACATAAAGACATGTTCATCACCCTGACCGAGCATGAGTGCTGGCTTCTACTCCCAGCTCTGTTGTGGGCTTTTTGGTGGTGTTTTTTGTTTGGTGGTGGTTGTTTTGTTTTGCTTTTTTCTCCTGTGTGACCTTGGTCAAGCTTGTTTCATTATAGCATCCCTTCCTGCTTTCTGTCCCCTCGATGTTTTTATCATATGAGATAGAGACAGTGGCAACTAGTTCTGGAGCTTTTGGACATAATTAATAAAATTAGTCTTGATTTACTCTTGTCAGTTTGGGTTCTTTTGCCACGAATCATTTGACTGTCTGATCTCAACAGCATTTGGTTACTTTTTTCAGGTCTGGGTTTTCTCTAAAGATTGCAGCAACGTACAGTCAGCCATCCCAGTTCACATGCTGGCGTCACACCCAGGGAGCTGTTCTGAAGATTTTTGTATTTTGTTTTGAAGTGAAATGTGTAGTTTTTGATTCTTAAAAAAACCAACCCAATTCTACTCCAACATAATCCACCAAATAAACCTCTCATACAACAGAAACAACCCCCCCTGCTATACCAAAAACTCCACCTACTTTAATTCTTCATCTCGGTTGCTTATTTTCCCTACCAGTTTTCACTGACACAGTCGAGGGTTATTCATTACAACCTTGTTGGTTTCAGCACTGTTCTTTTGGCTTTTTTTTTTTCTTTCAGTTGTGCTGCATATATGAATGAAGAGATTTTTTCAGAGTTATATTGCATTTAGAACTATTTCTAGTGGATCTTCTCTGTTCTGGATCTGGACTCAAACCACATGTCTCTGGTTTAGATCATTGTCACTGCAGCTGCAGTGAGAGCATCATGATCTTTCTTCACAATATCCTGCGATCCAGGAAGGATTTTTACAGATAATAAACTGAGACACTAAGGGCAAGTCTATAAAAGATATTTAGATATAGTACTTCTCCCATTTTACGAAATTACCTGGTTAAAGGTACCATCAGGGTCAAATTGGTGCCTAATTATCTCTTGTGAATTTTCTCAGGACTCGTACATATGTTAGAAATGGGGAAGTCGGAAGCCACATCTCCTGTGCCTGGAGTTAATATAGTGAGCATTATAGGTTTATTTTTTTTCTTTCTTGATAGATCAGTATTTTAATCTTCTGAGAATATAGGTATTCTGATCAGATCTTTTTTCTGCTTACTATGACACAGTTGTCTTTCCAGATAGAATGGGACTACTGCCATATTCTAAACTCCTTTAAGGTGAATCCCTCCTTCTGTATGTATTTCTATTGCATTGATTTTTGGATTTGTGTGTAGTTTTAGAATTCAGGAGATGTGAAGCTCTTCTTAAAATATAGCCATAAGCTGTTACCTAGAGAGATGTTAGGTGACTATGCTTACTTGTCAGCTACACGTAAATCACAGACATCTCCTTCCCCATTTTTTTCTGAATTATTTACGTGTTTGTGTGAGTGTATATTGTAATGTTTTGTTGGAATAACACTGGCGTTCTTGGAGAGTTGTATAGATGACTTCTGCGCTTTGGAGCCGCTGTGTGGAATTCACTGTTTGGGGTTAAACACTGTAATTCTGGTTCTGGGCATAGTACCCACACTGGAAGAGAGTAGTCCTGCAGTACGCAATTTCACACTAAAGTCTCACTGGTATCTTCCATGTCCATACTTGGAGAGCTTAATTAACAGAACTAATTGATGCTCTGGATAGACATTTACTAATGTTTATTAACGTATGATTTAAGGAAGTAGAAAGGAAGTGAAACGGTCATGTTTGAGGCTGCTTATCAGCTGTTGAGTCTAAATGCTCAGCTCTCCATGGGAGTTACGGGCATGACCCGAATAGTTCTTTTCCCCAGAAGGCGTAATTTTCTCAGCTGAGAGAGCACAGGTTTCCTAAACAGAGAACCACTGCTGACGATCCACTTCAAAAAAAAAAAAAAATACAGTTAGCGAGCAAGCCTCCCTGTTCTTCTGGCTTACCAGCACACACGGAACACTGGCATGATCCTAGGCAACTGAAAAGTAGCATACACGGTTGTGCTTGCCGTTAGGAGAAACATGTATGCTTTCTTCTTGCAGCCCTTTCTGAGAGGCCAGCCTGCTTTTTCTTCTGCTTGTCTCGTAGCCTGAGCGCGGCTCGCTTTGTCTTCCTTTGGAAAATTGCTGCCACTGTTGGCCGTGCGGGTTTGTTGCGCGAATGCAGGCTGGGAGTCTCGGGAGGAGAGAGAGGCTTGCAGTTCTAATCTCTCCTTGCCTTGCCTCTGGTCAGGCAGCCGATTGTTTTTCTGGTTTTGTTCCTCCGGGTGGCATCTGTCTTCAGGAAAAATTTCCTTACAGCAAACCGCAGACTGCTGAACTGCAGCCGTCTCACTATTGCTGTTTCTGACTGCTACACTGAATTAATTATGGGAGCAGTTATGATGTAGGTGCTTGAAATGTTTGTGGCTGTTCAGAGTGGAAGTGTTGCTCTTAAATGCATTTCTCTTTCTGCAGCCTCTTTTTGGTTTTGCTGTGCTGTTTTTTTACTTTTTCCTGAATAATAGGATTTCATATTTCAAATGTATAAAAATTGGGTTTTTGCCACTTGGGATGCCTTTCCTATTTGTTAATGTCTTTTGTGATCTTATTGTCAGTATTAGAAGTGGTTCACATGCCTACGCAGCATTTCACTCCCATCTTTTAAGCTTTACTTCACCTTAACTTTCTTGTATATTCTTACTGCTAATCAACTGTTTCTTTCTTGTTCAATGTGCTGTGTTTTAGCTCTGTATAATTGAGTCTGTATTATTTGAAGGTTTCTCTTAAATTCCTGTTTTGAAAGATTGGAAAACGGCATTCTTCAAAACATTGGGTTAAAATTACTTGATGTACCAAATTAAAAATATGTGAACAATGTGGCTGTACACAGCGAAATGTTGCAAGATCAGCATGAACCTGACAGAGCCTAGGAGCGATTCTGTTCTCACTAGGTAAAGACTTGAACAAATACATGGGACTTGCAGTGTTCCCCCAAAGGCCAAAAGAAATGAATTCTCTCAAATCAGAATGTGGTTTCTCTGGAAAAGTTTGCTCCACTGAGAACACCTTCTCAGCATCCCCAGGGACCTGAACCATAAAGGTCTTTGGTTCAAAGCCAGCTGGAGTTTGCACAGGGCAAGGATAGAGAAATAATTAATCTGGTGAAGACTGCAGAGCTCAGTTATCTTGTGTTTCATGGAGAAAATGTGTATATGTTGTTGTATTCTGTGCTAGCTGAGTTACCTTATTGTTTTTTGTTGAAATATTCTGGTATTAATAAGGGGAGAGCTTTAAATATTTATTATATTTTTGTTTGTTTCATTTTTAAGAAGTTACGGTTTTCTGGGCTGGGATAGTGATTTATGCCATTCATACCTATAAAACTGAAGTTCCTCATAATATAAAAATCAATTCACATTATAGCAACCAATTTTCCAAATACAAAACAAACATATATTACACTATACTTGTATCAGTTTACCTTCAGTAAGCTACTGAGATACCTCTGCTGCTCAACAGTTATACTACTCAGTGGAAGAGTCATAGGATTGCAGGTAGTCAGAACCTATCTAAGTATTTAAAAAGTAGCATCACTGTTATTGTCTCTCTTTGTCCACAGGGGAACCACAGCTAAAGGCACGAGTTAAAAGTATGCTATATGCAAGTGGACAAAATGCTATTTAAATGACAGAAACATTTCTTAACATTTAATGGTGCGTAAAATGTAGAGTCGTGTATTGTAGTCTGTCTTCACAGGTAACGACTGTATTCTCTCGGGTGAAAATTGAACACAACCGAACTGTTGGGCAGCAGATACTTAAAAGATTACTGGGACACAGCTCTGCCTACTCCACACCTGCTAAATTTATGTAAATTGTACCAAAATCTAGATTTTGTGGAAATACATGTGCTGAGGTTTCCAATATTGTTTCTTCAGGTGTGTTTTGAGCTTGTCCGATACGTGGGGAAATTCCAAGTGCTAGTGCTGCTTTAAAATAAGAATGATTTTTTTTTTTTTGTTATTTCTTTTTATTTGCTATTTAAAAAAGTGTGTTGCTCCAAATAAAGAAGATGAACCCTCTTATCCCATTTCAGAGAATTTCTTGATGGGGAGCAGTAAAAATACTGCTTGTGTAAATTTCCTCTTCTTCGTGGGCAAGCTAGGAAAGTAGGAGAGAATGGAAGTTGGAACTTCAAAATGGATATTTCCGTATAACTAATAAAATCCCTCTTCAGGTCACCAGGGCTGCAGAGTCAGCTGTTGTGTCCAGTGGATTTTGATTAAATTGGAGCGCAGGATTTTCTTTTTGCCTTTGTGTGAATCTGGTTCTTTGAGGCATGCCCTCCTAGAGCATGTACTGTTTCAGCTCTTATTTCAAGCATTTCTATTCTTTGTACCTGCTTTGAGCCCTAGGAATTTTTTCCGTATACCTTGACCTCGGTGTTCCTTGCATTTGTGAAGCTAATAAGGTAGATTTAAGAGAATGGCCTATCCCTCAAGTTGAGAGTGGGAGGCTGTGAAATAAACACACAGCGTATTATAGAATGGGAGAGAACAGAAAAAGATATTTAAGAGGAGGGTACATGGTTTCTAAGTGGCAGGGAAAAAGATGATGTACTGACAAAAGGTCGTGTTTTCTTTCTTTGGGAATGTATTTTTGTTGTTCGTTAACCTGTTTACGATCTTTAATTTAGATTTTATACTAAAAGCCTATGAGCTTTATTAATCCTCATAGGTTGGCAGGATTTTTGAGGCACGGGAATGTTTAAGCCTGGTTTCCAAAGTGCATTGAGATTGATTATGCTGGCTGTTAATCCCATCTCTCACAATTTTTTTTCATCCACTTTCCAGTTGGTCACTTTTTTAAGGGGCAAGACTAGGCTCTTATGTGTTCCCCACTAGATGGTCTAGTGAAGTCCACCATATTTTCTAGCAAGCTTTTATTCTAAGAAAGTAGATAGCATGTAAATAGATTGAGAGTTTAAGGAAAACTCTGAAGTTGAGCAGTGCTGTGTCAGCATTTTTCTGTGAAATTCCTCTGTTAGAGTGTTACACATAGCACATTTTAGTCCAGCCCATAATAAATGTGTTTATAATATGGTGGGCTCTGTCCTGTTTTTCACTACCATGTTAATTAGCAGAACCATCCTAGACAAAAAGAACTTTATGGGTGTCTTTTCATTCTCCATTACTGGTAAGAGAGTTGATGTAACTCAGCCTTGTGTTATTTTGCAGTCAGAGCAGTATAGCAACTAAGTTTGAACATGCTTACCTATCAGCTGTTGATCAGTAAAACCTAACTAGTCATTCTAAGAGATGAGCATTGCTTCAGCTGTCTTGAGGCGGCATTGACAAAACTGTGGCTATATGTTCTGTGGCTTTCTCCCTCACATGTAAGTGTACAAGTGTGTTTGGCAGCGTAGGACACTTAGGTGGTCACAGTCCAATGCTTTACTTAAGAGGAAAGCTCACGCTATAGTGTGCTATCACTAAGATAGTGGAGAAGGTAGCAGTTGCCTACCAATAGCGGTTATGGTGGCTTGGTTGACTCCTATATGTGTATCTGATTACAGCATTATTTTTTAGGCATTTTAACAGTATAACCATACACTTCTCTTTCTGAAAGAGAAGTCTATATACTAAGTTACAGTTCCAAGCATGCCTAAATCAAGATAACTGCTTTCTGAAGCTGAAATTGGACTACTCTTATGCCTTACATTCAGCCTCATCATCTTGCCTTTACTCTTCTTCCCTTGCAAAGTCTTTTACCATTTTGGCACGTTACATACTCTTCTGGAAGGTGCTCACTGGGGACAAAGCCAGGACAGCATAGCCAGTAATGATGGGAAATCCAAGCAGGGAATGTGGCTTCCTTTTAACAGTGGTGAGCCATCATGTTCCTGTACCCCATCTCTTCATCTTTATGCTGAAGTAGTAACACATCAAGTTTCATGCCACTGAAAGGATGGGCCATTTCCCCTTTCTCTCCCACTCCTTCATGATTCAGTCTCTGTCCTTAGAATTCTCTGTTTTCAGTCTTTGACTTCCCCACATAGCTGATGTAACTTGAAAGAAAAAATAATTTTCTATTAGTGTTTTATTAAGTTAATTTTCTTCTGAATTGCCAAGTCACATTGTCTCTCCTGGCTAGGTGGGCACCAGAGCCAGTGTGAGGAAAAAGGTAGAACAGTGTTGTTGTGACTGGAGGAAGGAAAGAAAATGAGACCTTTCTATTTCAGTGGTGGATGGTCATTAGGTTGGATTGGTTATGAAATCTAAGTGTATTGTGAGGCTGTGGTTTAAACGAAACTTCCATTGATTCTGTGTAGACCCACCCTCAGTGATATTTCCACCGTTGTGCCTTTCTGAGTCTCTAGTCATCCAGGTTGGGGAGCTAAACTGCTAAAATTGTTTTTAAGGTTAATTTTCTGCCACCCGATTCTCAGAGTTTGCTAATCTTGCCAACTATGGGATCAGTTGAGTGCTGGTGTCGCACCATGGGAGGTGTGGTCAAGGAAAAAAAGGATCGGCCTACAAGTTTAACTTCAGTTGTTTCCACTGTATGGCTAATAAAATGTTTCAACCGCTTATACATCCATGTACATGATGTAGATGAGATAATTGAGACATATAATGCTATCAAGGGAGAGACGTTACAAGAGTAAGACAATGTTGCTTCAGTCTTGAGGAAGATAAAGTTGCAATCAGAATAGTCAGGAGTTTGTGAAAAATTTGAATCTAAGAAGGAGATAAGGGAGGCTGTCTAATAGGTAGAAGATACTTGACTGGGCCTTCTGGGAGTCAGTATGAGATGTTGTTCTTGGTATGTTCCTGGCAGTCGTGTTCCCATGGTGATAGGACAGCACACAGTTATGTGCCGCTTGTACTGGACTTGTATTGGACAGATGGAAATCAAAATACAGATCTTATACTTCTTGCATAATTAACATTTGCATCTCACTGCTGTGAGAGTAACTGAGGCCAAAAGATTAACAGGATCAGGAAAGAAAAGGGATTATTCATTTACAGTACATTATGTTAGGTTAAATGAAAGCTTTGTAAAGCCTTTGTAAAGAATTGAAAAACCATTATACAACAGGGAACAAATAAAGTGCTAACCAAAGGGATTAAGAAGAAACTTCTTTGGAAAGTAGGCTGTTCCATGAGTGTCCACTGTGAGGTTTCTTGTACCTAGTATTAATCATAGTCAGGCGAGTTTTGGGTTAGGTGATTCATCTCTTTGCAACAATTCATATGACCACTTAAACAGATGGTAGCTGTTGGTTTGAATAGAAATGTGTAGCTGGGAAGACTGCTTAGGGAAGGGAAGTTTAAATTCAGTTATGCATGAGATCTCTTGCCAGAAGAGAGAGCCTCTGGAGAAAGGACAGGGCCTACCGTAATCAAAATGTAGCCAGAAACCTGACAAAGTACGATTATTTGTTGTAGGGCTGTATGGTGAAAGCGGTAAATGAGGAGGAACATTTGGAAAGTCAGATCTGTGCTGGGGAGGTCAATGGTATTAACATTACCGATGAGAGAGTTTTAACAGCTAAAATAGAGGGTACATGATTTAGAGCTCTGATTTCAAGTGTGGTGAAATAGTAAAAATCTGTTAGTAAAAATTGATATTAAAAGCAAGCTGAGCTCAGCAGCAAGAAAATGGGATCTTAATATGATATGTATATTTCTGTAATTAGGCAGGATAGAGCCCTACAAAATTAATTCTTAATTTGACTGTTAGTTTATGAATAAAACTGAAGATTCATTGTGCAGGTAGGATAGATTAGCTGTAAGTTGTAGTGATGTTGTGAGATTCCCAACTTGAACGGTGAAGTAAAATTTGAAAGAGGAATTGCGAGGAATGCTGCTTGAAGGGGCTTCCTCATCTTAGGCTTTTACCTGTTGACTGTGCAGCCAAGTAATCTCTGAAAGAACAGGTGTCACGGTTTGGGGTCAGGGCACCCCCCAAATCGGCAACAGAACGCTCTCTCCCCCTCCCCACCCAAAAGGGGAAGAAAGGAAATAAAGGAGAGAGACTTATCGGTTAGGAAAGGAAACTAGAACAGCTTTACTAAAACATGGAAATAATAACAACAGTAATAATAATAGGTAAATACACACAAATATGTACAAACTAAGTATCAAACCCAACCCCCCAGACGGTAAATACGTCACCGTCCACTGATGCTGTGAAGGGCCNTCAGTGAAATGCACAAATACCAATGGCTGGTGTTTTGAAAATAATATAAAAAATTAGGGAAATAAAAAAATAAGCTCAGTGATCATGCCATTTAAATTGTACCTCTGTTACCTGGTATCTACTTTCCATCAACGAAAGCTGCTTAACAGGCAAGTAACTGTCCATAGTTCACTATTTAAAAGGATACTATATAGATTTGAAAACAAAATGATTGAAAAATAAATGTAGTAAATACTTTACATGGCTTCCTCCCTCCTAGTGATATAAAGAGGTGTCCAAATGTAGTTCTGGTCTTAAATGTCTTTCTGTTCGCTTTGGAGACTGGAAATCCCAGCTGTAGCTTCATCAGTTTGTCCCTGTATTCTTCTGAAGTAGCAGTCTGTGTTTTCTCTCCAGAATGGTTAGGTTCTTGTTAGCAAATAAGGAAGGAGGACAGGCAGTAGCATAGTTTGGGAAGCATTGTCTGATCTAGTCATGTGGGTTTACAGTATCTACCCTTTTTCAAGCTGTTGGAATACAAGTACAAAAGGAATTGTTTGGAACGATACCCCAATATATTTTTCCTGATGGCATCTAGGGAGCTGATAAAGCTCAGGCAGCAGCAATGAATGTCTCCATTGCAAAGTTTACATATAACTCTTGTTATATTGTTATGATTATATGATGAAGGGTGAGTAATTTTGCAGACAGGATTTTGTGAGGCGAAGTGAACCACTATAGCAACTTGCTGTTGAAAGAAGTAACACCTCTCCCCCTGCTCCCCAACCACCCGGTTGCTTCTCTCAGCAACTTCTTGTGCCAGCTAAACACCTCCATGGTCTGATAAGCAGTGCCCAAAAAACACACCAACCCACCAAAATGAAGAAACAGAGATTTCTCCCTTCTGCCTTGGTGGGAGCCAGCTGTTAGGTTGAGTGACCAGCCCATGGAGCTGTAGTCCACAAGCACTTTTTGAAATGTGAACGGGTGAGGGCCAAATGTTCTGACACATTTGTACACTTAGCCTGTTATAAGTGATCCTCCACACCCCCTCCCCAAGCTTACTACCTTGAGCTGGCATGGCTGAAAACTGCCTTGTTCGCTCATCAGGAAAGGGTCATACATGTTCTTAGCTCTGTAATATCAGGGTCACAAGTGAGGGTGCTGTCTTTGAACTTGGTTGGATATTTACCTGCTTTTGAGTGGCCTTAAGTGTTTCCTAACAACAGAGAAAATGCCGTTCTCAATGGGAATGGGAAGGAAGAGGAATGCTGGAGATTGTATGAGTTGGGTTTCTAAAATCGGTGGGATGAGGCAGCTTGCATTTAGTAATTTACAGTGACCAGAAAGGAGTCTCTCTAATTTGTTGATGTTATGTATTTGTTGGTGTCAGTAAATCTTAAGTGACCAAATCTGAAGCTGCAGAGAGGGGGTGGAAAAATGAGCGAGTCAATAATGTGGAAAAAATGGGGCAGATTTATGTCAAAAGCTAGAGGCCAGTTGCACTTACTAGTGCCTAGATAATTTTATTTGCTGATAGACTGATTTTTGGTCAATAAAAATAATCTAATGTCAATTTATACAGTTTTCTGGGGTAGGAGAGAAAGTCTTTTCAGACGAATTGGCTGTAAGCTTTTTCAGTTCTTGTTAAGATTAAACCTCTGTTTTGTAATTGTATTGATAAAATGCACTCTTTTATAATCTATCTGATTTAGAATGGCTTACTTCATTGATTACCAAATTAAAGTGATATAAAATCAATAGTAACACATACTAAAAGGATTAAGGACAGGATAACTGAAAAATCTCAATATACTTGTTAGTGGAAATTCAAAATGTACTAGCTGTGTCTTTTTCTTCAGCAAGTACTCTCCTGTATCTGCCAGTGATTAGAAAGAAATACAGAAACTTCATTGGTAAAGTTTTCAGAGTATGCAAAGACTGGTGGATTTGCAGCTATCTGATCAGTTACTGCAGAGGGATCTAAGATTCACCATTTTTTTCTGGGAAATGAATGTATTTTAATTTAGCCAAACACAGCAGTGTGTGCTAAACATCTAGCAAAAGCGATGTAGATTCCACTTTGGAGAGAGGAGCCTGTGCTCTGAAACACATGGACTCTAAAAGTTAATTGAGTTGCAATGAATTACAATCTGGAAATGGCTTTTGGAGTGAGGCTGTACCTATTAAAACAATTACAATACTTGAATTATAAATACATGTGAGAGTAACCTTATGGTGCTGCTAGGAAATCTGTAACATCAGAAGAGTTGCTAACAAAGCCAAAGATGTGTCTAAGTCATCATGATGGATGCGGAGTGTGAAAATCCTGTCAAACTGAATTTAAAATTTGGAATCTTTGGTTAAACCAAGTTGGATGGAATGAACAGTGACGTGCTCACAGGAGATAAGGGGACTTGTGTTTAAGGAAGCCTCTTGAACCAGCTGAAGGTGTGTAACAGGATGCAGTTACTGGAAACTGATTCTAGTCTTAAAGTATGCCTTATAAAAAAGGGACTTGAAGTTAATAGCTAAAGTTCAGAACATGGTATAGCTCCATGTCTTGTAGTGTGTTAATCAGAATACAGTGTTTTTAATCTAATTTATCACCTGGAAGTTGAGGCCTAAGTTACGTAGGAGAGCTTAGCGGCTTCTTTTATCACAAAAAAATTGCTATGCTTGTCTCCAAGTCTCCTTAAAAGTCAAAACCTTCACTCCTCTCTGTTACCTTCTCCTCCATTTCCCATTTAAGTTGTTTATAAACAAGTACCACATGTTAGGTTAGTGTTGACCTGGCCAAATGACGTTGTAATTACAGATGAGCAATTTTATTGCAAGTTTTGTCCTCGGTATGCATCAACTGTCATGAACAGAAACCAGAGCAGAGAAAAGAGCTGCAGAGGACAGAATCAATATGTGCTTAAATCATCTGTATTTTTGAGACATACAAAACCTGCTTCTTTGTTGATATAAAAGATACATATGGATGATTGTATGTGTGTGCATGCGCACATATTTGCATTTGGAGGGTCTCCTCCTTAAGACCTGAGATTAAATATTTATTTGTTGTACAAGTATTAACTGGTACTACACTTGAAATTCCATCAAAATTACATGTTCGCTTCCAATGTAAAATTCTTTATTTTTCAGCTTCTCAAATTCCAGATTCTGCCACCTGTATGGCCATTTAATTTCTTTCTG
>WEIS01069201.1:288-10609 GCA_013389965.1 Todus mexicanus
TTATAGAGGGTTATTTTCACAGTTGTAAGTCTTTGTGCGGCTGTTTTTTTTTTTTTCCAATAGCACACATTTAGGCTTGTTTGTGCAATTCAGAATATTTGCAGCAGTCATGCTCTTATTTGTGAGATGAATGTTATAAATGTTCAGTACATTGGTAATTCTGATTGGATGATTTTGAGGATGATCTTTACATCAGCCAGTAAACATTTGGAAAAACAGAGGACAGTTGCAAGTGGCACTGAGTGGCAATGATCTTCCAAGAATCTTTCTACTGGCATAGATGTGACTTGTCCCAAGCCTGGCATTGCATGAGAGGCAAGGTTACAGAGGCAGGCTTATGGTGCAGCTATGGATAAGGTGGAAAATGTGTACCAATCCCAAAAATCCTGTGCTGCTTTTGTTTATTCCCTTGCTGCCTGCTCTTCACTACTGACACTGCATTTAACAGCTATTGAGTGGGGCAGAATCTGGCCTATGTCTGTATGTTTTATTCTTTCATGTGTGAAAAAACTATGAAAAGTCTATATCCGACATGTGTGGTTTTCAGGTAGATATATATAAGATGATTTGTTGTGTCTTTAAAATAGCTGAGGAGTGCTCATAATAAAAAAGCTCTTTTTATTAGCTCTTCACCAAGCACCTGGCAGGCCATGTGCTCTTGTAGCTACACGTGTGCAGGACCTTCAGGAAGTGTTCTGAGTGTCTCAGCTTGTTCTGGTGTGTGGGTGAGAGATGGCATGGGTCAGAACTGAGTGCATGTACCCCTCATTCAGGTGGGGGATTTTAATGTTGTGAAATAATGATTCAGCTGTCACAAAGTTCTCCTCTCCTAATGTGCTTGTATAGATGCGGCTGTCTTTTCCACTGGTGAGTAATGAACTAAAGCTGTTATTTTTGAGATTGTTTTAGAAAGACTTTATCTTCAGTGCTGAGCTTCTTTCCAGTAAATGCTTCCTGAGGAATTTTTGTTAAAAACATTTGAGTTTGTTCAGACTAAGGAGTTTGTCTGGCAAGGCTATACTCTGTTGTTTGGGAAGAAGAAAAGTGTCTTGAAAGAAAGATTGAGGTCTATCATCTGACCAAAACACAAGTACCTTCTGAAGTTTAGACTGATCAATAATAATTTTGTAGGCATTTGAAATCTAATTTTTAATGTAGTCTTTAATCTCTGCACTCCCTTTATCTGCAGCAATTATCCTGTTCCGTATCTCTGCTTCCCAAACAGGTAGCTGTTACAGAACCAATCCTTCAGCCTTCTTGATAACTCTTCCTGATTTTACAACTTTTAAAGGATAACATTAAAGATCTCTTTCTATTTCTGCAAGGGCTGTACACATCAAAAACAAAATCCTCAAGATTTTTGCAAAAGTTTGAGAAACCAGAAGAGGGGGTGCAGATTGAGGCCAGTAGGAGTATTTAAACAGTGTCTATGGGCACTTGGTGCAGAACTGTCCTCAAGCCTTGGTGCAGCAAGAAGGGACAGGCAGGGAAAAGGGGGTAGAAATTATATGGGTGACTGAATTTCCTGATGTGCAGGGAGATTATGCACAGACCTAGAAAAACAGATTAAGGAACAGATACAGGCTGTGGCCTGTGTTAAATGACCAAAATAAACATGGTATTAAAGGCATGAGGGCAGAGGATTGTGATTTCACTATGCCTGTTGGGAAGTTTTCTTAAATTTGCAGGAATTGACAGTGTTCACATTAAAATATAGCCGCCTAATATTCCTTCAGGCTCTGAGTATACTGAAACTTCCTTGCTCTCTGCAGAGCAGTGTGGGGCAAATGGTAATTGTCTACCTAGAGTTTTACTGGTGTCTGGCTTCTCAGGACTGTCTGGCCCAAAGTAGGCCCAGTTATTTTTTTCTCCTATTTTCCTGCTGTTTCACAACCTTTTGCTGTGAATTTCATGTACTAGGGAAGAAAGATCACTTGAAAACATACACAGTTAAACCTCATCCTTTTTATTTCTTTTAAAGCTGTTGCATTCATGAGACTTTTACCTGGAGATAATGGAAGGAAAAAAACCCAACCAACCCAAACTCAAAACATTTGCAACGGAAATAGATTCTAGTATAAGCTTCCAAGGCATTATTAGAAACAGAGAGAAAAAAATATTTTAAAGATTATGAGAAGTACCTTGTCAGTGTCCTTTTAAGTAGAACAACTACTAATGCATTAGTTACAGAATTGTGTGAAGTGTAGGTTTTTACTAGGTGCTTTAGCTACAGTGTATTAATATTATAATCATGTCCTAGAAGGTACATTATTATACCCTCTTTTTCCATTTCCCTTTCCTCCAATGAAAAAAGGTTTTATCATAGACCTTCTTCCATGAATGATCAAGAAAATCCTGTACACAGAACCGTGTCTGATATTACAAACAGGCATTTGGAGAAAATGTCTATCACCTTGTATAATGTCGGGGTGTAAAGACCTCCAGTGGCAACTGTCACACTGACTATCGGGGAGGGAGCAGTGTCTGCAAGGCCACCGCGGTCCTTGACGCAGGATGGAGTAGGCAGGATCTGTCCACAATAGGCAAAACAGCAGCTTGGGTGAAGAAGAAGAGGGAAAAGCATACGCTGGCTTTGCTTCTTATTGGGAATAAGGAATGGACCAGAGATCCCACTGTGCTTGAATTAAGTACGGTTTCGCAGCCAGCCCTCACTCAAACTATGACAAAGCTACAATTTAGTCAAGCTTCATTTACCATTTACTACACTTTAGCAGCAGCTTTATTGTAGGTTCTGTCAGAAGGCTACTTTTGTAAGCTGGGCAAGCTTGGTGAGGCCTCACAGTTGTTCAAGCAACTGTAATTAAACTCGTGTCAGGTTGCCACTGCAAATTTCAGGAGGCGAGAGGAAGGACGTGCTTTTCGCGCCATGCGCTGGACTATTGGTGAGATACCAGCTCTTTGGGCCTATTACAGTTGCAGGGGTGCTGATATTTTACATGGCATTGTAGACACCAAAGCTGTTAAAAAAAATATTTAAAAGTGTTACAATTTCTGTTTATTACTTTCGAATATAAACTCTGATTTTTATCACTTGTTATTCTTTCCTCTTTCTTGTTATTTTTTTTTTCCAGGCAATAGGAAACAATATTTTATGTTTTTTTTAAAAATTCCCATGTGTGATTTTAGGAGTAGATTCAAACCTCAAACATCACAGATAGTGCCCCTGAATGTTCACATATGATAATTATTTTTTTTTAATCAAGGGTACTGATTGCAAGTGAAAAGACCACAGAGGCATTTTGGGGAAGAGTAGTCACTTGAGGAAGGACAATTTTTGTTAACGTGGAATGCTGGAGGATCTGTTTCCACCTAGGAATTAAGTTTAATTTCAAGTTACAAGAGAACACTGGGGGGGATAAGACAATAAAATCTCTACTATTTTAAAATTTTCATTATTCCCTCTGAGATCATGGTTTTCGTGTGAACAGTCACAGCAGAAATGTAATTCTTGCTTTCATTTGTTTTTGTTATTGTAAACCACTGCTTCTGTCAAAAGTATGTACTTAATTTTAAATGTGAATGTTAAAACTAATCAATATTAAATAAACATGTTGTCTTAATTAACAACTCTTTGAAACATCACAAATCTTGTTCCTCCTCTTTCATGCATTCCCAGTAGAATTTTCAAATTTCATTAATAACACTTGACATAACCTAACTCAGCTACTTGTGAATATAGTCAGCCGCCCTTGTTGTCTTACAACTTTCCCTGCTGAAAAATTTGATTTGTTTTAAAGCTGAATTGTGTAGATTTCTGATATACTTTAGATACTGACTGCAACTGTGAAAATCTTTATCATGTTGTCAGTGTCTGAGTTGGGCTTTTTTTTCCCTTAGTTTATAAAAAGTGTGAATTTGACAAGATACAGTTTCTAGCTAACTTTCAGTTAGTGCATATTTTAACTAGTTTCTTACCCTAAACTTTTCTCATCTATACTTTCTTAAACTGATGTTTTGCAAATTGTGTTTTAAAAAATATTAGTCTTTTTAAAGAGATTAATATGTATTTCTGGAGTACTCAGATGATCCTGAATATTCAAATAGGACATAAGGGAAATTTCGTTCCATAAGCATTTGATGTATAGAGCTATATACGATTTTTCTCAATAGAGTAATATATAGCATAGGAGAGAGTTTTCCTTTATCAAGAGGGCAATGAGAGCATGGCCTGTAATGATTGTGTGCATTTAATGAAAAACTTGGTCTTACATTTATGCCAGAGGTGCACACAAATGGACACCTGCAGGCAAGGTAGGCACTTCAACAAATGCTTTCCTTCTCAAAAGACTCCCATGTTGAAACGCCAGCCAGAAGGGTGGATGGGTAGGCAGTCTGCAGGTAGGTGGGTGGTATATTGATAGGTGGAGATTCATCAGACCAAAACAATGGAAATAATGGAAATCATGATGATGATAAGTGGCATTGTCCTTTTAAATGAATAGACTGTAACCTCATCATGTCTAATTTTCTCCAGAGCTGCCTTCCATTTTAAAGTGCATTTCCCACCCTTCCAAAGATACTAAATGTCTCATTCTTCTTGTGGAGATAATTTGTGAGGTTTCAGTTTTCAACAATTCTGTGTATTGCACAGTTTTTCTACACTGTGCTTTTCAGTATTTTGCCTTATATGAATGGGTTGTTTACCCTCAGCATTATGGAAATGTTCAGGAAAAGTGTAGTGACTGGGAGTGACAGATTAAGCTCATCTCAGAAATTAATACTGACAATAAAATTCATTTGGAAAGCAAAAAAGATTAAACCCAAAGTTCATCTGAGCTGTGAAGCATGGGAAACTTTCACACATTTCACATAAGAGGGCCAAATAAACAAGAGTGTGGCCAGGTGTTTTTCTGTTGTCCTCTCCTGCTGTCTCCTTTGAAAGCACACTGAGCTGGTAGTGTGCTCAAAAGTTCTGTGATTTCTTTTTTTGGATTTAACCTTGCAGCTGCTGCAACATAGGTATGTGTTTGGGGTTTTTTCTTGCAAACTTTATCCTTCTAAGAAGTCCTTCATGCAGGAGTTCCCGGACTGAATTCTCTGCTGATCTCACTATGAATATATCAAATTCAGAGTTTCAGTACCTGATGATACTTGATGGGTCCAGAAAAAGTGATTTTCTTTTAGTCTTAAATAGAAGTCAACATTGTTACTTGAACTGGACATTGACCAGAGAAGTAGTTAATGTTTTTTCAAAAGTAAATAACACTGTTTGCAACTGGGAAGGTGTGTGTCTGGCTACCCTCCCAGAAGAATCCTATTAGAACCTAAAAGCTTGAACCTCAGTAAAGATGGAGGCAGCAGGAGCTACAGGCAGAACCTGGACCTGAAATGTGCTCAGTCCAGCGAGGAGAAAAGGCTCTCGGTGAGCTGGGGCCACAGCTAGTGAATAGGAAATAAAATGTATATCGTGGGAAAACAAAAGCTGGAATTTCTCTGTGCCACTCTCCGTGTCCTCCCAGATTTTCCACACATCCTATGAGTCTTCTCCCAATTGCTTCTATGCGAAACAACCGTGACTGCCCATTGCTGTCCTTAGCTTGCATAGTACGAGATTCCAGGGGGCTGGTTTTGGTGTATTGTAGCTTCCTGAAGTCAGCTGGAGTATTGCGTTCGTATGCTGCCACGTTAGACTGTAAACTCTTTCACTTATGTCTTACCTACCTCTAAAGAGCCCTGAGTACTTCTGGTATTGCATAAATAGTAAATAACTTAATTCCTCTGAACTCAGAAACAAATATGTTTGACAGTTTTCCTGGTGAGGTCTGCTTCTAGGTCAGCCTTTCTTCTCCTTTGTCGCATGATGAAGAGAATGCAAAGCCTTCCACATGTTTGACTAGATCTGCTGATTTTCCTTAATGTCTTAAAAAAAAAGGGTAAAACAGGTGACTTGGTGTACTATTTCTCATCTCCAGTGAAATATACAGTTATATTTCACTGTATGTGCTAGGAGTATACAGCTGGTAGTTCCCATATGTGGGTAGTGGTAGTTAATGTCTGGAGTCATATTAAAGTGCTATATTCCATAATCTGGTAACATGGCTTAAAAGAATTGCATATATATTCTTTTCAGATTCTGATTGCCAGTATCATGTGCAGCTATAACCGGGAGGACTGGACTGAACTTTCAAAAATGGCTGAGGTAATGGCTTCCTAAATGTGTTTCTGCATCTTTTTTTTTTATTCTACTGAAAAACAAGTGCTGCAATAAGGAATTTCTTGAAGGAAATAGATTCAAAGTGAAAAATGACAATTTAAAACATGTCCATTATAATTTGTTTATTCTGTATTTTCATTAAAATGATGGAAATGTAAATTTAAAGGAAATCAGTTCCATAAAAATAGTCCCTTGGATTTTTAAGCAGTACCCGGAAAGCCTTTAGTCTTTGAATCTATATACTTTTTATTTGCATTTTAAGCAAACTGTATATTATGACAGATGCCCTGATAAAATTTAATTCTACCTTTGAGAGGCTAACTTGATCTTACCTTGCCTACAGGCACACTAGTTTGACAGCACCAGAAGAAATTTTGAATATAAAACTCTTGAATATTTAAAGTATAAAAGGCTCATTTAATGGTATTCTAGTTTTAATACAGACTTTCAAAAATGATAGCAGAGAAAACCAGCATATATAATAGCAGTCAGCAGACTTTCTATAATATAAATCTGATCTTACACAAATGCAAACAGACTATGCACCTGAAATTTTGATTCAATTGGAAAGGGGGAAAAAAAATGTAATATATGTACCTGTGTCTATAGAGAATAATGATTAAGACAGCAACAATTTCATTCAGAAAGGTGTCTATATCTGAAGGTAATATAAAGCTGCTATTTTTAAATAAAACTGATTTTTTCCACTTAAAGTAAGAAAACAAAAAGCGTAGTTTCACGTCAGTAAAGGAAGATGTTAAACTGCAGCAAAGAAAAAGAATTAGTTTATTGTTATTTATAGCATTAGCTCAGATTTAAATGTATTATAATTATTATATATCTAGTTTTATGCATGTGTAGATATGTGTAGATATTTTGAGGTTTTGTTTTCATATGGCTGAACATGTATGTTTGGGCATCGTTGTTTCTTTTTTCAGTGTCCTAAGCCATCCTATGGTGATCCAGGAAGACACTTCGCTGTTTTCTTTGAGCACTTTAAACCTATGAGGAAAAAAAATCACTTTGCGGGCTTAGGGAAGTTAAGTTAAATATTATCAGTGATTAGCTTGGTGATCTTCAACACTAGTCAATTTTATACCTGTATTTACCTAAATGACCACGAAATCTTTTGTGGAATCCATGCTTGACAGGAGCAGTACTGCTTTTAAGCTGACTAAGATGAATGGATTTATTGTGCCATTTTCTCTTTTTTTTTAATCCAGTGGTACTGCTATCCAGCTTTTAGAGAGATATTTCCAATCTTTATTTGTATTTATGTTACCCTTTTAGAAGTAATTAGTTTAAAAGCAGTCAGTAGTGTGTGACCTGTGCAATATAACTTTCTTTTGTAAACTAGTTGTTAGTTGCTGCTCTGTGGAGAGCAGCATGCTTGTTTGAGGCACTCTGGAATCCTCAGCTGAAGAGTGGTGGTATTTAATCGCATGCATAGGATCCTACCTAGAAGGTAATAGATGTGGCTTTCCAAAGAGCAGAAGCCCCAGAAGGTACAGCAGTGCCTCTCAGCAGGAGGACGACCTATTCATACAAAAGGTCAGCTTGTCATGGAGGCCGACAGCACCAGCAACAGCGAGGCATGGCCGGGCTTGCAGAGCTGGCCAGGACATGGAGGATTCCTGAAAGTGATGGATGGCTTCTCCCTGGCTCGCGCACTCGGGGAGCTGCTGAACCATAGCCACACAGCAGGCAGTTGCTCCAGTTCAATAAGCAAAAACAAAATGCAAATGCAAAACAAAATACTAGTTACCGCCACGTGGAAGGCAACACGAGAGATCCTTACCTCTGGAAGGAGCCATTCAGCAAGGAGGAAGAGGAGCGTGTTTGTGTGCTGCCCTTGTACACCTCTGTTCCCTTGCCTTTGCAATTTTAACTAATAGAGAGTACTGAAGACAAATTAGCGTGAATAATATGTTTGTATAGACTTTTTTTCATACTTTCTTGTTTGACTTCAGACACAAAAATATTTAATGACAAAAACCGTGGTGTGCAGTACAGACGTCTGCAGAAAATTTAAAGACTAAATTCATTAAAGCAGCAAGGAGAAATTTACTACTGAGTCACAGTTCTTCAGAGCACAGAAGCACCTGCATAACACTGACTGCTGAACCTTGCTCTCAGTGCTGCCCTAAGGCCCTGTAATTACATTTCACTTTTTGACATTTTGCAGAAGAAACTCCTTATTGTGCTTGTCTCTCTCTAATGTATTTTTTTAACTTTAATTTCCTTTATAATTTTGAGAAACTACATCAGTTTTTAAATTTTTTCTCTGTAATGACCAACGCTTTTTTTTTTTTTTTTTCAGGCTGTCATAAGCATAGCTTTCTCTCTTCAAAAAAGAAAAAAAGCAAATGTATAAAGAAATGTATTTAATATGAACAGTAAATGCTACAGGAAAGAGTACATTACTTGAAGTTAATTGTGCTTTTTTTTTGCCTTTTGCATGTTTCATAGGTTGCTGGTGCAGATGCGCTGGAGTTAAATTTATCATGTCCTCATGGTATGGGGGAGCGAGGCATGGGCCTGGCCTGTGGGCAGGTAGGATTGCAACCACAATCTCTTTCATGTCTCTTCAGCAATCCTGCAGTACCACATTGATACTTGTACCTCAGGGGGAAGACACAAGCAGCAGATTACTAGCTTGAGATTTTTAGTTTGAATGTGTTTAAATATTTAGTGCTGAAAGCAAGAGGAAAAAAAAAAAAGACGACAGAAGCTGAGAATATACAAAATGCTTAGTTTTGCCGAGAACAAAAATGCATTATGTATTTGACAAGGAACAAGATGAAAACAAATAATTTCCAAAAAGTGCTTGGACAGAATTTGTTCATTTGGTGCCCCGTAGATATCTTTTAGATCACAACCTGGTAACTACTGCATATATCAATAATGATTTTGAAGGTCACGAGATATATACACATATCATTTCACGATTTTTAGCATATGAGCCCTAGCTGTGTTTTAAAATCACGGAATATGGCATATATTCTGGTAGTGCCACCTACAGTTAAATGTCTTTTCCTCTAAGAGCCTATCTTATATAACCTATAGATTTAATGATGTATACAGTTCAGGTTGGAATTATCTGTTGCTGATATCTCTGCTGTATAGAAATCTGATGCAGAGTTTGTTAATGCATCCCATGACTTCAGTTAGGAGAATGTGTGTTGTTATGCACATGAAAGGAAAATAAACACACACACAAAAAACAATTCCTATACTAATAACCCTTTGAAGTTTTCAGATTTTTGCATATTTTGGTCATAGCTTGAAATTTGTTATGGCTCTGAAACATGTCCAAATGTGGTGACCTTGGAAGTATTTGAAAAATCTTGGCTCACAGGCTACTAGGAGAGATTTTTCTAAAGTTTGACCACCAAAGTTTCAGAAATCTGAAATCTCTTCGATTTCCCATCTTACTACTTTTTGTGGAGAAGGGAAAAAAGAAGAGTAGGGAGATGCAGAGTGGGAATGATGATTGCATGCCCTAAAATTGACAGATACTATTGAGTTGATACCTTGGAGAGGGCTAGTAGACATCTTAATTCATCCTCACTTCCTCAGTAAGACACAAAACTTTTTAGAAAAGAGGTGTGGTTGGGTAAGTGAACTATTCACTTTCTAAAACGTTTAGTAGTGAGGCAATAAGAGCTGCAGCCTTCAGTGCAACTGTGGGCACACTTCAGATGTAGCTTTTATCTTGGTAATACTGTCGGGCACTGGACATTTTATTATTTTTTGTGAACAAAATGATGTCAGTCTGTTCCGTGCCATAGATTATTGTTTTTAATGAAAGTAATCTGTATGCTTCTCATGGCCAGTGGTTATTTACAAAAGTTATGATTAAAAATGGGAGAGAATTATAAAAACCCTCCAGGATCGCACTAGCAAAATGGTAAAAGTTATTATTTTTTTCCCTGAAATTGCATTCAGCAACAAAGAGTTATAGTAGCCATTTTTACAAGTTTATGAAGCGATTGCACACTCCTCTCTGCCGAGCGTAACTCCGTAGTTTGGATTGTCGCTACCTGAGAAGGGCACAGTTTGGTCAGGTTTCACACAGGCTGAACAGGCTCCTTTCAAGCATGCTTTTTTTTTTATTTTTTTTTTTTTTTTTTGCGATTTGTTTTT
>WEIS01069202.1:0-25047 GCA_013389965.1 Todus mexicanus
ATTCCATGATTCTATGATCTGAACATTCAACTCGCAGAGCACAGGTATGGAGCAGAAGGATCAACTGCAGCCACTTAGAGTACTCCTCACTTCCTACTTCGCAGCTATTAGAGATAACACAAGCTCTAAAGAAAGCATCTGAGATTGTCCTAAGCACCCAAGCTTTGTCTTGAGAAACAAAACCTCGTATTTTAATACCAACTCTTTCCCCTCCCTCAAAAACTAGACCTCCAGCCCTTTTCCACTGCTAACGCTTCACTACAAAGCCACCTTCATCTACACCCACACACCTCCTCTGATACAGACACCCTGGAAGAATGAATTAAATGTCAGCTAAAAAGATTAGAATGATGGCACAGTGCTCTTGCAAACTTTTCTTTATACCACGCTCTTGAGTTTCTGAGCTGAAAGGAACCACGCTGGAATGAGATGTAACCATCAGGTCTGGGATCTAAAGCGTAGGTCACTTGGCATGTTGAGGAAATTCTGTTTCTCTCAGGTTCTTTAATGAGCACAAATTCTGTTAAATCTATTCCTTCTTCACCTGAATTATGTCTTCACCAACAAAAAGCTGAAGTTCACAAGGCTGGACTCCCTCAGAAGCACTGAACTCAGGTTGTCCAGTATTTGTTCTATTAAAACAACACCGACCCTTGGTTTTCTGGGTTTCAAGATAAGCATTTAGGTAGAACATTGCAAGATGCTGAAGCGCTTTATGCTCCAGCTTTGACTTGTAACTCTTTTTCACACCAAAGTATTAGAAAACCAGTGCAATTCAGCAGCGTGAAACATCCTTGGGAAATGGGGGTTCCATTACTGAAAGTTCAAATCCCTGAAGGGAAGGTGTAGACAGGAGGGGGATGGGCTCTTCTCTCAGGCAATTTGTGCCAGGACGAGAGGGCACAGCCTGAAGCTGCCCCAGGGGAGGTTTAGGTTGGATATTCGGAAGCTCTTCCTCACAGCAAGGGGGATAAAACCCTGGGATGGGCTGCCCAGGGAGGTGGTGGAGTCACCGTCCCTGGAGGGGTTTAAGGCCAGCCTGGATGCCACACTTAGTGGCAGGGTTTAGCTGAGTGGTGGTGGTAGGTCCTAGGCTGGACTCAATGATCTAAGAGGTCTTTTCCAGACTTAATTATTCTGTGATTCTGTTCTATGAATTCAGCAGCATCCATCTCCTTTACCACAGAAGTGGGCAAAGAATTCTACTTGCTAATCTCCGAGAAGAAAAAGCTGAAGTTAGGCAACGCTTACATAAGAATCAGTATCAATTCAGAGACATTTGCAAACAGAATCTCTACCCTTTGCTGGCAGAGGGATTAACTATGAAAGTAATCCTCTCAAAGTCACCGAGGTTACTGAAGAACATATAAAAATGTTCTCTGAAGAGAGAACAATTTCTCTTGAGAGAAAATGGCTTTCGGAACAGGGTCTACAGATCCTGGATTCTGCAAGGTAGCTTACAGACCTCTTGAGAAGCAACTAAAAGGCCAACTCATCCATGCTGCAATCTGCAGGTGAAGAGTCCAACAGAATATCCTCCTCCTCCTCCTCCTGGAAAATGCTTAGGGTTCTACAAATTGAAAAAAGCTGAAAAGCAGCAGCAATAACACACACACACACACCTCGCCACAGATATTAGGTTAAAAGAATCCAGTTCAAAGTCTTACAAGGTGTTAATGTTGTTGTGAAATCTAAGTATTACTTAGCAATATTTGTTCGCTTGATTGACGGACAAAATGAATGCGGGATTCCGGTATTTACAAGCTGAGACCTTAAACCCAAGCACACAGCATCTTAAGCTTTATAGAGTAAAGATGTTGTGACACACTGAACAGCTACAGAAGAGAAAAAGAAATCAACCTGAGAGTTTGGTGGCAGTGTAGCCTGTTGGGTTTTCTTTTACTCCAAGGACGGTTGGTACTAAGTCAGAATAAGCTGCCTCACAAGATGGCAAATTGAGGTTTGACTGAGATTGAGACAGTTTCTGCTCTAGACCTTCTTGGTCCAGTTTTGTGAGGAATCTATCCTGTTCTCTACGCGCTTGATGCCTGAGGCTCAAGGACTTCAGAGCTTGGGTGGCAGGTAGGCACCCAGCTTCGCAGAATAGAGAAGCCGGTAGCACACGTTGGGAAGCAGAAGCACAGATATTTCCAAGTTAAAAAGAGAAGCATCGAGCAGGCATGGTGCTAGAGCTGCTGAGAACCTGTACTTTGCATCACTTAAAGCCTTTGTATCTTCTCTTTTAACCCTAGCATTAAATCATCCTTTCTTTTCCATCAATATTGTTGTGGCAATGACTTTTGGGAAAAGCATACTAACAATTACCCTTCTTCTCCTGTCACTTCTCAACATTTGCAGCTCTCCACCCTTGTATTATGCCAAGTCAGTGGAACAATAAAACGTTCTCTGTCAAGGATTTAGCTTTACACAAAAACCTGGCATCCATTCAAGATTTTTTAGCCCGCTCCCATAAATAGCTACTTTTATGAAAGTGAGCGTCTTGAGTCGAAACAATAGAAGGAAGGTCAGGGTTAAAATAGCTTCTCTAAAACTACCACGGGGCAATTAATACGATGTACAAGAAAAGGCAGCTAAGGTAAGAACCTCTTCGCTGCTGTGTTTAACCCACTTGAATTGTATTTATTTTACTGCTTTCCCCCAAGAAATGATGAAATCGCGGGCGCACAATGCTTTCTGGAGGCCGCTAAACAAAAGTGGAACACTGTACCTGAAGAAAATAGAGACTAAAGGAAACAGAGATATTTAAGCGGGTTTTTTCAGGGCTTAAGAAACAATAACCAACCCAAAAAAATCTCTTGTCTATTCTGAAGAAGTGATAGCTAACCCAGAGTGTCTGCCTCGGAGAGGAATAAAAATACAAGTTGCCATCAGTAACCTAAATCAATTCATAGAATCATGGAATATTTAAGGCTGGAAAAGACCTCTTAGATCATTGAGTCCAGCCTAAATTCCCACTAAGCCAGAAGATCAAACTATGAGTGTGGCAAGTTGGCCAAGTGAAGCAATGGCCAAACTCTGCGTCTTTTACTGTAATTACTCCAAATTTGTGTAATTACATGCGACATGTTTTTCCTTCTCACTTCTCAGCTTGGGAAACACAAACCAGACATTCCCTTCACGCTGTCAGTTACACAACACTTGGCGACAGTAGACAGACACCGCTCGTGACCTCTCCAGAGATAAGTAGTACACGGCCATGAACACTCGACTGAAGGTTAAATATATTTTGACTGGAAGGCAGCATGTCAGCCTCCCGTGCACCATCTGACTTCACAATGCTTTGAACTTCTCCCTGTCCATCACTTCAGACCGCTACATGGTTTATGAATGCTACATTCTGACATTTTTCTTCCACTCAAAAGTCATTTTCCATACTAATAAGACAACATTGATAACTCAGTCATACAAAATTCTCAGCTCCTTACAGTTTAGTTCAATAGTAACAGGTTATGCTAACCAATAGCAAAAGCGTAACGATTTAGAATCACGGAATCATAGATGCTCTGGCTGAAAGAGATCTTTAAGATCATCAAGTCCAATCGTTCCCCCAGCACTGCCAGGGCACCACTACCCCGTGTCCCTCAGCACCACATCTCCACAGCTTGGAAACCCCTCCAGGGATCAGGGGGACTCCACCCCTGCCCTGGGCAGCCTGGGACACGCCTGGGCAACCCTTGACAGTGCCCAAGAAATTGTTCCTCAGCTCCAACCTCAACCTCCCCTGGCTGGGGCAACTTGAGGCCGGTTCCTCTTGTCCTGGCGCTTGTTCCTTGGCAGCAGAGCCCGACCCCCCCTGGCTCCAAGCTCCTGAATGAAGTTCAGGGAGTTGTGGAGAGCCAGAAGGTCTCCCCTGAGCCTCCTTTGCTCCAGGCTCAACACCCCCAGGTCCCTCAGCCACTCCTCACAACATTTGTGCTCCAGACCACTTTTTTTTTGTATCGGTTATTACAGTTTTAGGCACAGACTTGTAAAACTGCAACTGAAATCAAAGTTTTGTACTAGCACCATACAGAAGGTATTACTAAAAAATGATAAAAAGTTGATGACAGGAGGAGCAAACAAGATACTTAGACTAGAATCACAGAATCATTAAGGTTACTTACCCCGTCATAGAAGGAAATGGAACTCATATGGTTCTTTGAAATGGAAATGCTGCCATGGTGGGGATGAGAGAAGAGAATGCCATCCGAGAAGAAGTCCAACTTGCCTAGAATTTGAAAGAAAAGAAATTGTATGGGGTATACATCCATATTTCAGCATCGTGTGACAAATGCCTCTGCTTTCTGAAGAAGCAATCTACGCTCTTGCAGAATGTTGTTATATTTCACACGCATCAGATTCCAGTAAGGATGTGGGATCGTATCCAGGTGGCACTCAGAGCACAACCATTCGATCTCTTCTAGATCTCACTATCAAGGGGTAATCACAACCACGATTGCATTTGACTTCAGTGAAGCCCACTTATTGTAAACGTTCTGTGGCTTCTCTTTTTATTTTTCCAAAGCCAAAATAAAGGTCAGTCACGTGGAATGGCAAATTCCAGAAACGCTGAGTTGACAAAAGAAAAACTTACAAAAAACCCTCACAAAACAACTGAAAATTCAAACAGTGTAAGAAGTTGGTCAGATTTTCAGCCAAATGTTAATATAGTAACACAAACCATGCAGACAGTAAACCAAAATAAAGTTTAAATGGAAGAGGACAGTTCTTCTTTTACTTCCTGAACAAGATTTTAAACCAGAGGAGCCTTTTATCTGCAGAGTGGCACTTTCACTGGTACAGGCCACCCGGAGAGGTTGTGGAGTCTCTTTCTCTTGAGACTTTCAGAAGACACCCGGACACGTTCCTGTGTAGCCTGCCCTGGGTGATCCTGCTCTGGCAGGGGGGTTGGATGAGATGATCTCCACAAGTCCCTTCCAACCCCCACCATTCTATGATTCTTTTGCTTATAGAGATAACAGCTTCTGGGCTAGCGACTTCCCTGGAAGCTAACAACCTAGTGACAGCCAAGAGATTCATTTTACCCCTGTTTTTCTTGCTGTATTACAGACAGTTTGATTCCTAATAAACCTGCACGGCCAGGCAAAGCAGCTGGAAAATGAGAAACAGCCAGGCTGGATGGTGGAATGGATAAACCCAAAATTCCAGCGAAGTGCTAGAAACTGACATCAGCACAAAGCTCGTTTCCAGCCGCCGTAAGAAAGCCACGAACAAATGACTAAGCCGGGGCTGCCAGCTGGACCTCTGCTACCAGTGCCGAACCACGTGTTAGAAGCGGGATCACATCCCATCCATGTGAGTCAGCAAAAGGGAAAGGTTAAATGTTTTCTTTCAAGACAAAAAAAAAAAAAAAAAGAAGAGTAAAAATATGGCATTAGTCAGAGCTAAGTTTCCGAAAAAGCAAAGCCAAGTAAGAAAGTAATGAAAATATACAGCTAAAGATGACCGCATTTGTAGCTTAATCTGTCCAATAAGGCTTGGAAGAAATCGTAAAGAAACGAAGACATCTTCCTCTTGAAAGGTCATTAAAACTGTTGAGTATTAAGGGTTTGTTTTAATAAAGAAGAGCTTGACAAATTACCACACCTAGATACACGATTTCCATCTAAAAAATATATCAGCTCTGCTAACAATGAACTGGTTTAGACTCAAGTTTCTAGTTAACATAAAAATTGCCCTGGAGAGATGCCTACAATTAAATTGGGAAACACTACAACCCCCAATTCAAAGTCCAGATTCAGAGGAAGTAGAACGTAGATAAAGCCACATGTAATTTCATAGATGTGGAGGTTTAATGGTTTACACGGACAAGATGTTCATTGCTGATGCTTCCAGCGCTCACAAAATGCAAGCCACAGGACAGGTATGTGCCTTCTACTGAGTGGTTGAGGAAGAAAAGTAGAAGATAGAAAATTTCAAAATACTTTTCTGTCGAATCTCACAGAATATCACACTTCAGAGAATCTGTCAATGGGGAAAGAAAGGAAATCATTGAATGGTTTGGGTTGGAAGGTACCTCAAAGATCATCTAGTTCCACTCCCCTGCCATGGGCAGGGACACCTCCCACTAGATCAGGTTGTTCAAAGCCCCGTCCAACCTGGTCTTGAACACTTCCAGGGATGGAGCACCCAGAATTTCCCTGGGCAATTTCCCTTCATTGTCTCACCACCCTCGGAGTGAAGAACTTAAGTCAGAGAAGTTAATTCTTTTGTAATAGAAAAGCAAGCGAAGAGAGTATTCATTAATCCAAACTAAAGCGGCTTCCTTTAACATGGGAGTCATGAATTACATCAAGATCAACTTGATGTACTACTTGTCTATTTTCCACAGGTGATTAATCACAACGGAGACTTTAATTAGCAAAGCTGATTGACTCCGTTAAGCTCATCCTGCAAAAATCCGTAAGGCAGAGGCTGTACCAACATACAACAGGATGAGGTTTAAACAGCCTGAACCTTTTGGGTGTATTTTAGTCATGAATGTCTGTACCTTCTTACAGCAAGCCACAAGTGACACGGAGAGAGAAGACGAGTGCCTGTCTGACAGCACCTTTTCCACCTAATCTTGCCAGACTACATAGCTGCAGCCACAGCAGAGCCCAAATTAGAGCCCAGCAAACTGCCTTGCAGCGTACGTGAAAGGGAATGAGATCAAGTTCGGTCTCACTTGACACCTAAGGAAATCTCTCACTCGTTGAAGTGTTACATAATAGTCCTTATACCACCTACTCAGAACCCTCCAGCCCAAGAGTTATCAAAACATTTCACTTCACAGATCTCCCCAAAAAAGGGAATAAGTCACTCATGCCATCGGGGCACACAGAGGCAGATTTTACCAAGTCCCCCCTCAAAATAATTCACCGCTCTCTAGTTGTTTGCTGAGTGAACACGCGCCCACAGCACTGTATTACAAAACACATAAATACATCCTTCCACGTCAACCTTCTTCCTTCAAAATCTGTTTGACTGGATCAAAATCGAGTTCCACGATGTTTAATTACCTTGTACATTATTATTTATCCTCGACGCTACACTGTGCAACTACAAAACCAATAAAGAGATTCCTCTGAAGGTCGTCAGCTTATCCTAAGATGTTAGATATGAGTTCTCATTAGTACTGCGATGACACGACCTCCTCTGAACAGTGGAATACAAAAATACTATGCCTTGAGAAGGATCTGTGGGTTCAAGGCACATTAACTCAACGCTGCGAAGCGAGGAAAATCCCTCCTGAAAGTCCTCCCAAATTGTCCTCAGTCGTATTACTGGGATATTTGTGTTACTTGATGGAAAAGGCACGAAAAAGAAGGAATGATGTCAAACTGTTGCTGGTAATCTCGTGTCAGAAAGCAATAACTAGATTGAATCTGAAAAGCATGAAGACTGAGAGGCTTTTGGTGCCAACAAGGAGCATCTGTGCTAACACGCGCTCGAGTTCCCGACTGAAAATGACAATGGAAACAAAAAACAGGAACAGGCTGCCAGCTCCAGGAGGAGGCTTCAGTAGGAGCGAAGAACACAAGGTTGTAAATAAATTTAGAAGCAAGTCACTCCAATCCCCTCCTACATCACCAGCAGCCCAAAAGGTACTTATTTGCCTTTGCTTCTTGAGCAGGGAGCCTGAGGAATCCTGTCACTCCTGTAGCACTCGATCTTTCCAACCTAGCGTTCATATAGATATAGAAAAGGCAGAAGACATCCAGAGCATCACCTATCAGGGATGGAAGCAGCCAGTTTGTGCAGGGTTTTGAATGGTAACTACGGAAAAAAAGCCATCTCCTGGGTCTGCAAAGCTGCATTGCCTAGCATGTTAGAGTCCCACGTGCCTCAAAAGCAAGTCTATGGCTCTAACAGGAACCCTTCTTCTAGGTTAAGGAGTTCCAAGCAGTGGTTGGGAACAAAAAAGTAAGACATGAAATGTAACAAGAGAGAGTTGTAAGGGTAAATAGAAAGAAAGCTTCAGATGATGGTGTAGGTAGGCTCACTAGGTGTGTGAATTCTGGAAAGCAGAATAATTAAGGTTAGAAAGGACCTCTAAAATCAAGGCCAACCTTCAACCCAACACCTCCATGGCCACTAGGACCATACCCTGAAGTGCCAAACTGGGCATCTCCCTTTTGTTTAACCAAAAAAACACCAAAGAAAAGTGAACCAACTTTAGAAGCAAGTGAAACCCCCCCCCCACATCTCACCTTCTGCAGGCATGGCCTGTGGGTTGCTAGAATAAATATACGCTCCATCGCCTCCAGTCAGTAAAGTGCCCAGAAAAGATTTGTCTTCCTAAAGAGGAAAAAACAAACAGTAGTATCACAGGCAGGATGAAGAAGCGTAACCCAGACAAGAACAGTTTCTCATGCTTTTGCTTCAAGAGAAGATTTTTTTTTAAACAGCATCAGTCAGAACTCTGAAAATAGTTTTAAACTGCCTTGATAGAGAAGGACTGGTGAAAGATGGCAAGTCAGGAGTATAATTTTTAAAAGCACTTCCCCCCCCGTTTTGGTTTCGCCAGCAGCTATTAAGTTACAAGCTATTGTCACAACCCCAAGGCAGAGCTTTTTGTTTTTCGATTGTCGCTCTACTGAACTAAAAGTAGATTACAGGAAAATAAATCTATTTATAATGAAGATTTCTGGTAACCGCAAATGAAACCACAAATGTGAAACTCATGTGGTTTAAGATGTTCCCAGATCTCCAATTCTTTTCTTTTTCATCGTGCTTAAAGTGTTTTCCTCTAGACATTTCACAGGACAATGAAGTTAAAAGAAAGTTGCACGTAGAGTGACGTTGAGTTTTGGAGAAGGGTTTTGAAACACATGAGCTCCATGGGTAACACTTAGTGAGACATCCATAAAGTCGTAGCTTTATTAGACCTCGTTTTGCCCTCGGGTTTTGCCGTTCTTTGAAATAAAGAAACCCTCAAACTTTTACACACAATGTACTTTTTTTGGAGGTCAAAGTTCGAAAGAGACAGGGTAGAACAGGCAAGTTTTTCGCAGAAGTGAAGTAACAAACACAAAGCCAGTTTTGCTAGCAGAGCAAGCAGCCAAGACTTTTTGAAGATGAGTTCTTGAAACCTCGGGAAGTGTAACCTCTAGAGCTTAATAAAAATGTTTAATCTTACCTTCAATATGTGCTGTGCCTTTTCAGACAGTTTCACATCGCTGTCTTCAACCTGTAGCCAGAAACAGGGTCCATTTTTATTGTTAGTATAGAAAGCAAGTCTAACGGTAAATAAAAAGCATTCGAGAAGATTCAAGGCCAACAAGAACATTGGGTACCACAGACAGAGTCCTGAGACCACAGTGCTTCAAAGACAGCTTTGTGTTCTTCAATACTATCACAAAATATTCAACATGTGAGCGAAATAGTTCCTTGAAAGACATTCAAGGGGGTACTAACCCCACCAAATTCTTTTGTAGACTAAAATAGTGCTGTAGAGTCACAGTGTATCCCATTCCATCTTACTTTTTATGACTGGTAAAGTGTTTAAGAAGTATGGATTAGCAAAGGGCATAATGTTGTCCAACTTCGTAACATTCACAGAATCACAGAATGGGTTGGGTTGGGAGGAACCTCTGGAGCTCATCTGGTGCCACCCCCTTGCTCCAGCAGGGTCACCCAGAGCAGGGGGCCCAGGAACACATTGTGCAGGCAGGTTTTGAGTATCTCCAGAGAAAGAAACTCATTAGAATTCATAGAATTGATTGGAATTATACCTCTAACAAAGTGTAGCTCGTTAGAGGTTTGGAAGCAGACTTCTCTTCCTGTTGGGGCAAACATTTAAGCGACCTAAAGCGCCGCACAACGAATAGAATTGACAAAAGCCACACTGGGTACCTGAGAAATACCCAGGCCTTTACATAGCTAAGAACCTGAAGTGGTGAAACTGAAATCATTTAAAACTTGTATTACAAACGGAACCATTACCCTGTTCCCACTTATTACTTTTTGCCTTTATGTCCGAATTAATATATTAATAGTGTTCTGATTTTTAATATTTCCCAATCCCAAGTTCCATCCTTTTAAAGCAAGTTTTCACTCGTGAATCTGTAAGTATAGAAAAAAACTTGCAGGTTTGGTGTACTAACCAGCCACGAAGCATATCTCGGGATAGCTGCAGTCAGTATGATGTGGCTGCTTTCTGAACTAATGCTGCCATCTGCAGGGAAATAAATGGAAAGCAAAGTAGTATAACATCAACCATGTACTTCAGGTTGCTCAAGAAGTTATTTGTTCAACTTGAAATACGAAAGTTTCCTCATCATTTTAAGGACTTTTTAGTGTTTAAGTGAAGCTTCCATTAGCTCCCTGGTTTTCTTGTGCTGTAACACACACACAGCTGGGATAAAATACCAAAGAAAACCTGTGTTTATTATGGTCTTAGTACACGGCTCCTTCCTTTGCTCTCCTCCACATCAGAAGTGTTCCAACTCCCACGGTTAAAAACTCCCTGTCTGATCACAAGAGTTCATAAATATTGTTCAGGCAACTATCTACGTCACACATAAACAATCTGGAAAACATGCCCTTCTCTAAAGTTATGGAAATTACTCAGTATCCTGTATTTTAAATGTAAGACTGTTCCACAAAGGCGTTTTCTAAAAATCCTATCCTTTCATTAGCTTTGTTTCGTCTCTTCCAAGCAAAGAGCAACTGAAATGAAAAAACATCGTGCAAAACGAGTGTGAGGAAAGTGATGGAAGAGCTGTCTGAATTCCCTCAGACAACCGAAAACATTCACTAAGATTGAAGAAACTTCAGGAAAGGAACTATTACACTTGAATTTTTTACACCTCGGTGCTGCTGTATCACAAGGTGGCCATAAACCCCACTCTTTTCAGTGAGCTTAGAGAAACTTGACACTGAAGTTATTCATTATTAGCAAACTAAAACATTTAAGGCATTTAATTAACCCAAAGGCTTTAAACCATAATGGTAATAACATCCACTGGAAGTTCTTGTGCTCTTCCATCACCCCAAAGCTAACATAACACAACACTGGTGGTAGATTTTACAATGCTTACCTTTTTCTTTGACTTGTATCTGTGATGCTAGAAAGGATTCTGAGAAGACAACAGATCCCAAGCATCCTCTTCCTGTGAGCAAGTCTGGAATGTCAAATACCATCATAGATGCCTGCAGCAATCAAAAAAACCAAAGAGAAAGCAGAACTTAAAACCATAGAATTGTAAAAGATCCTAGTTTTGGAAAAGACCTTGAAGATCATCGAGTCCAACCATTAACCCAACGCTGCCAGGGCACCACTACCCCGTGTCCCTCAGCACCACATCTCCATGGCTTGGAAACCCCTCCAGGGATCAGGGGGACTCCACCCCTGCCCTGGGCTGCCTGGGGCACGCCTGGGCAACCCTTGACAGTGCCCAAGAAATTGTTCCTCAGCTCCAACCTAAACCTCCCCTGGCTGGGGCAACTTGAGGCCGGTTCCTCTTGTCCTGGCGCTTGTTCCTTGGCAGCAGAGCCCGACCCCCCCTGGCTCCAAGCTCCTGAAGTTCAGGGAGTTGTGGAGAGCCAGAAGGTCTCCCCTGAGCCTCCTTTGCTCCAGGCTCAACACCCCCAGGTCCCTCAGCCGCTCCTCCCCAGCCTCCTGCTCTAGCCCCTTGCCCAGCTCCGTTGCCCTTCTCTGGCCACGCTCCAGCCCCTCCAGCTCCTGCTGGGAGGGAGGGGCCCAAACCTGAGCCCAGGATTCCAGGGGCGGCCTCCCCAGTGCCCAGGGCAGAGGGACACTCCCTGCCCTGCTTGTGCCAGCCACACTGAAACAGTTGAACTGAAACATTTGCAGCAGCACTATCCAGATGTTTTAACCCTCCAGCATTTCTACATTGCAACGGAAAGTGAGATCATAACTCTATGTTCATATTTGATTCCAAATTCCACTGCCTGACTTCTTGTCATAACCAAGTCTTACCTCGGTTTCAGCATCTGAAATCTGTCTCCTCTCTCCCCATACGTTTGTATTCCCACAGATAAGAATCTCAGCACGCCCCACAAAAAAAGCCACACGAGCTCTATTTTCTAGTAACGTGTATAATCAGAACAGCTGACTTACCGTTTTAATCAAACTCAGGCTATCCTCATTATCTATCGGCATAATCCTAGAACAATAATGATAATTAGATAGTTAAAGGTTAGCTCATTTTGAGTGGATTAATCACAGCCGAAAAAACCTATTTCATTTTAAAATAAACACTTCTTTGTGCGGGTCACTTGAGTCAATTAGACAGCACGGGGATTAAAAACCAAGAAACTTGTGATATCAGCTAAAATCACAGTTTTAAAAGGAGGCTCTTAATGGGCTCACGCTGCTTCTACTCATTAACAGTTAATAAAGTTCGTCTGCTCAGTTGTTTTAGATTTTCTTGAAATGTTTTAAAGATTCCACCGAATTATAGATCTGAAATCATTAAACTCTCCCACACACAAAAGCATTTAGTACGTCCTGTATGAAATAAATGTAGCATTTCCTCAGAAGGTCCAAGACAAGAAAAACAAACTTATTACTGTATTAAAACCACTAATTAATAACAAGAAGCTTAAGAGAGCGATACGAACCTTCCGTGATTATTCACAGCCTGAATTTGAAAAGCGACTCTGGAGCTGCAGAACAGAAATTGTACTGGTGAAAAACAGGTTTTATACTGGTTAAAAACATACCTTATACTACTGTAAAACATGTTTTATATTTCTTCCACGTGTTAAAAGTAAGTAATAAGAGATTTAAAGCAAAATAACTGCTTAAGTTATTACAAAAGCAGAAAAAGAAAAATGGAATAATACTGATTTTAAAGATCTGAATGCACAATGAAGTCTTGGAATTTGGCAGTCATGCAAATTCAACTTAAAATTAACATTTGTCGTAATTTTTTCCCCCGGAAGAAGCTGATCCATTGACACAACACAACAACGGATAAATATTTGGAGACACGTACCGCAATGCAGCTCTGAGTTGTGCTAAATGAAGGGTGTCTAACCCAGTCATGAGCATCTGCTCTGCTGCCTCCTTTGCCTGCAACAAGGAAATGGAGAATAAATGCTCTTTTCCCATACTTCCAAATCCCAGCATCTACAGGAGCACCCAGAAGATAAACGAGAGATCAGACATTAAACAGTAACACACTGATGCACCAGGCTAAAATCCCTTCTTTCGCGTATCCGATTTTCCTGACTCTAAGGGTCAGGAAAATTCACGAAAGATGGAAAAAGAATTGTGGATGGCTAAAGATCAGGCAAGCTCTGAAACGTCTCCTCTTTAAACAGAATTCTGAGAGACTGATTGGAGGTCACGGTATTAACCTCATTCGTCTTACGCAGGTGACTGCAACATTTCATTTCTTTCAAACGTTGGTTTGCATGTCATCTTTCATTGCAAGCAATCCAAACGAACAATGAGAGCGTACAGAATGGGGGCTTCATTTACCTTGGATTCAGTGGAAGTTTTAGCATAGCACTCAATGCCAGCAAGCACAGCCTCTACAACAGCAGTATATATTTGCGACAACAGCGTACTGAAGAGAAATACAAACACAACATTTACTAGACAGACAGAGTTTTCATCCTCCTCTGTTTAAAGCAGCTGGGGTTTTTTCCGCTCATAACGCAACTCCCTTCAATTGAAGGGGTCCTTGTTCAAGTAAACGTGGAAATAGCTTTAAGCTTAACCTTTCACTTTAAAGAAAATTCATTGGAGCGAGTAAATTGCTCAGGTTACAGGATAAGAAAGTTTGGGACAGACTTTGGAGCAGGGCCTGTTGGGACTGGACAAGGTGGGATAGTTTGAAACTACAAGAGGGAGATTTAGGCTGGAGAGAAGGGAGAAATTGTTGGTGCTGAGGGTGGGGAGAGCCTGGCCCGGGTTTCCCCAAGAAGTGGTCACCACCCCATCCCTGGCCCCATTGCAGGGGAGGTTGTTGGGGGCTCTGAGCAACCTGCTCTAGTTGCAGATGGCCCTGCTCAGGGCAGGGGGTTTGGACTGGATGACCTTGAACGGTCCCTTCCAACCCAACCCACACCATGATTCTATGATTTAATATCTCTGGGAAAAACTCCCTGGAGCAAATGGATCCTTGCTCTCGTTAGTCATGGAAAAGAAATACAGAAATGTTTTATTGTTGACTTTTGCTGCAGTTGTGTTGAGGATCACAACCTAAATATTCCCCACAGGAACAGAATGGCAGCCCCATGTTTCACAAAAGCAACACTGGAAAACTGAATGAACTGAATTTAGAGACTGACTTGTTCTGGAGCATATCAAGGGGGAAAAAAAAGATACTAAACTAAAGCAGCTACCACAACCTTTTGAGCATATCTACATCACAGCTTAGTCCAACTCCCTTCTTAAAAGGCAATTGAAAAAAATGGTACCAGAAATAAACACAGACTGGGAGAAGCCAGAAGCGACTTTCAGCTACTGACATATTTAGAGCTCCAGAACTATTAAAAAACCTCCACCTGATAAGAAACATCAGCCACTGTCTTCCACCAGCTAAACTGGAAAAGAGAAGCAGAATGACAAAACAGTTCTACTTCCCCAGCTAACTCCTCTCATTACTCCTCCACAACTGCTTGATGTTGAGTGAAGAGGAAAGAGTAGGTTGGACATTCGGAAGCTCTTCCTCACAGAAAGGGTTGTTAAACCCTGGAATGGGCTGCCCAGGGAGGTGGTGGAGTCACCGTCCCTGGAGGGGTTTAAGGCCAGCCTGGATGCCACACTTAGTGGCAGGGTTTAGCTGAGTGGTGGTGGTAGGTCCTAGGCTGGACTCGATGATCTAAGAGGTCTTTTCCAGCCTTAAATATTCTATGTTTCTATGATTCTATGATACAGCACTTAAGCCATATGCAAAGCTCTCCTGAAGGGGAAAAAAAAGCCCCCAAATGTGCCCCAACATTGAGGAACCTCAAGATGCACCCACACTTATCTTTGAACTTCATCCCCAAGAGCAGTAAGATTTGAAAAAAATCAAGCTTTCTTACTACTTTTTGATTTTATTTTATTTTTTCTGTGTAATTTCAGGTTGTACCACATGAATTTGTCTTTTTAGTACACGTTGGTTAAAGGAAATGCGTGTAATTCTTCCCAGCTCTGCACCCATTCCTATTTTCACTCAAATTCATTTACACATCAGCAAGAAAACACCTCGCAGTGGGCTGTGCTTTAGTTACCTTAGTTATGCTACCTATATATATAGTTATGCTGCAGTTTACCTTACTCTTCTACTCATTTTAACTTAAAAACTTGAATTTTCATTTAAAACTTCCCATTTGAAATTTTAACCCTAACAACGTAAAATAGAAAATGGTATTGTCTTAAAAAAAAATAGAAAAATACAAAGCTTACCACAGGGATAAAGTTACCCAGTTTTATACCCTGCATCTGATCTGCACTCTAGGTTGCAGTTCCGCTTCCTAAATACAGCCAGATTTGGACTGAGTAGCACTTAGGAAATATTTTCCCACTTATTACTTCAATGGAAAACGCTGACAAATCTAAGAACTAGTTACAGGTCTCGACTGCAAACCAATTCCAGAATCACCAGGTCAGGTTTGCCAGCAAAGCTAATTCTGCTGCTGTTGTTGGAACTCAAATATTTGCTCCAATATAGGGGCGCTTCCAAGAAAAAGACACTCTCATAAAAAAATTCTGCCTCTATCAGCTGACCCCTGCTTTGCTTAGAACGTCTTCAGGCATCTTGGTGAGAACCGTAGTTAGTACAAAGCCTTTCAGAAGTAGGGTAAGGAATATTCTCCAAGAGCAAAATGATGTGTCGAAGTTAATTTTACTATTAAAAAAAAGACAAAAATTTGTAACTTCACTTTTACGCCTTTGAGAATCATATCATGGTTACCAAAAGTCAACAACACTTCGCATGAAAGGTCACCACAACTGGCTCCCTTCTGACACGTCTTTAATATCTTGCTAACGTGTCACGTGGGGTTCGCAAGCGGCTCCGCTGCAGAAGCAAGAACAGGCTCCTCAAATGATCCTAACTAGCCAAGGAGGACAAAACCTCTAAGGAAAGGGCTGGTTTAATCAAGATTTGAGAGCAGTACCAAAGCAGGTTATCTACCATGTTCTTAAAGCTCGACAGGTTATCTACGACATGCAGAGAAGTGGACATGGACATGGATAAACAACGTCTTATTTTGTGAAGGTCGAAATTACGCGGAAGCTTTGGAAGCTATCTAAGAAAAAAATACTCAGAAGTTAACTTTTTATCCAGGTTTTAACATCATGGAATTTCTTTGCAAGCTTCAGGGTTCCCTGTTGGCATTTTCACTAACCATTTTAAGTCTTAAATATTGTTTAGCTTAAGAAAACTAGTGGGAAAATGACTTTTACTTCTATCTGTGGGATAGGCTCCCGTTCGGTTATAGATCCTTTCCCCCTCAGTGAATAAAAAGCACATTTTAATGGGATTCACTAGAGTGTTAAGATAAGTCTTATGAAAATGGAAGCAAGATCTACTCCTATTTCCTTTCTTACTTTGCTGTACAGCAGAAAGGGTGTTACACCAACAATTCCTGCAGCCCTCAAGGAGCAATTTGCCTGCGAAACCCTCTCACCTTCACGTTATTCCAAATAAAAACGGAGCTCTACAAACGCCAACAGCCACTGCTGACTAAAAGCGCCTTTGCCCTACTGCCACAAGGTAGGAAGAGTTCAGGACTAAGAAAAAAGTTGGCAGCTTACACTTGCTCAGCTTGCTTGTGCGTCTCGTCGTCATTTCCTGTGTTAAAAACAAAAAATGTTTGGTTCAAGCACCTTCAGAAGCGTTTCGACAGAACTTTTTGGGGTGTAATATTTCAGCTGCGTATCATACAGGACATTTATCCAGTAGTTTATAAGCAGTTCGATTGCACAGTTTAAAAAAGAGCAAAGCTCAGGTTGGCTTTTATCAGTACGAGCAAGACTAAGACCTGCTTCCCCTAAAACCAGCTGCGCTAGTTCAGAACAAAGATCCTTCTCACGCCCTGTCCCATCTCCCAAAGTTTTTTTCCTCCCAGGAAAAGCACACCTAGAGCAAATATATGCTGTAATTCCTTCCATTTTGTAAGCTTCCAACCTTCTTCTCTTCAAATATGTTCTGAGTTGTGTATGGTTTTGAAACATACAGTAACCCAAAGGAGACTGACTTGATACATGGACTCAAGCAGCCATTGAAAACGGGTGAGAAAACTGGGTTTAACCATTTCACATGGCTTGGTTTTATTAGGGAAGACAGCTATTGGACCCAAACCAGAGAATAAAGGATAGAACTCAAAAAGTTTGCTCTATCCTTTTAAAAACCCGCAATTATTTCCTCAATCAATAAATAAAAGCAGCCTTATCTGACAACAGCCAGTTTGAATTACTGTATTTTGGGGTCTGCTTTTCTATCAGCCTGGCTGGAATAGACTTAAATGTTTATCTAGTCCCTGTAAAAGGCTCAGAGGTGAAGGCAGGATGTGCAAAGGAACAACGTCCAGCTCTGATTTCATGCACTGGCCACAGAACTCCCCAGTATCCACCACTCCGTGGTCTAATGCTCATAACGCAATCGAAGCCATCTTTTAATCGCTATCAATTTTAAATAACCAAAGAGAGTAAGTGCCTTTAAATCACTGCTCGGTACTTTTAAGATACTTACCCAGGAAAGGAATGTGAGTGGTTCCAAAAAAATAGGTCCTTGAACAAGCCAGAGGTCCCTTTGGAGACACACACTGCACTACCTAGTTGTCAGTATTAAGGAGATACAAAAAGACCTTAGTAAAGAACAAAAATATCGGCGTGAGAATTACCAAGAAGCTAAAGTTCCCCTTCTAACCACTGAGACACTACAGGAAGTGTACGAACACAGACTTAACCGCGATTTTAAAGAAGAGACTTACGTTTTCAAAGGTCTATTGCACTTTTGACTTCACCTGAATGGTTGAAAGACTTTGGAAAGGAGATGAGCTCTGACTTCCGTAAGCGCTTAAGCTCGTGTTTTCAATTTCCTATGCCAACTGCTCTTTGCATGAAGAGGAAAGTGTGCCAGGTTGCCACAACTATGCTCGCACTTGGTCTTATTTACTATTTTCATGACACCCTATTAAAACAGTATCACCTGTACCTGTAAATAAACCACCTTTTTAAGAACAATGTCAGAATCTGAGGACAACAGACGGAGCAAGTACATCGGAATAAAGTTGTACTTGCCTTTGGAAAGGTATCAAATGGTCTCAATGAGGATGTTAAGAAGGGGAGAAAAAGAAACAACAAAATTGGAAGTGTTTTTACAGAAACAGGGTTAGACAGAGCAGCAAATGGAGGATGAGGTTTCACCGGGATGCCAAAACAATCCTTTCTCAGGCTTTTGACACACGCGGTGTGCCCAGAATATCCACGTCCATCCATCCCTAAGGCAACTTACGCATGAAATGTTCCCATGCCAAGCTCATAAACTCACTCCCTCAATCATCCGTCCACTCCACGATGGCCTGTAACTCAACCACATCCACTTCCTCAGCAGCACAGACTTTGGACTCGCACAACTGACGGACACTCCCAGAGCCCACAGAAAGCGGCTGGCAGGGAGGACTACACAACGCAATCTTCACGCTACCTCTCCTCCTTCGCTGCGAGTTACCTTCTGGATGCACCCAGCCCAGCCAGCCAGAGGATCTGAATTCCCTGGGGTCGCTTCCCCAGTTAGGTCCCCTGCGCGGCAGTGCAACAAGCCATCGACCTCATCATATCTCTTAAAAACTAAGCTTTTACTTGAAAATGGAAAGAAGTTAATCTTAAACAACTTGATCTTAACAGTCGTGGAAACATCAGAAAGATTTTTTTCGGAGCTTCATCAGCTGTTCAGTTGCTGAAGCGTACAAGGAAATCTGGGGCCACGTTAAGTACCCTGTGTCTAGTCACAAAGAAACCCCATCCATCTCTCTGCTTCTTTAAGAAATAACTGAACAGTTCTGGCTAAAATCAAATCTGTGCATTAAATCTCTGTGAACAAAACCAAATCTGAGTTAAGCACATCATATGCTACCACCAGGAAGATAGTCACTTTACGGCTACAACCAACATCCGCATGTTTCCCTCTCCCCCACCCAGCACCACAAGTCTTCCAAAGTTGTCTTTTTATAGGGGAAATAATATTTTAACTCGTTCAGTAGTCCCTGCTTAAACATCCAGTATAGTTTGACTTGGGAAGAGAAAGAAAAAGGAAATTTGATCTTTAAACTGACTGATCGAGGTAACATCTGGTTTTACTTGTTAACAACCGGTTATTTAACTCAGGGGAGGTAAAGTATTTTAAAGGCACGAAAAAAATACCCGAAATTTAAGTATATATCGCTTCAGAACACCAGGTAACTACTGAAAAGCCTTACCATGTGCTTAGCAGCGCTTCCACCGAGGCCAGTGTTTCGAACAAGATGCCCTTCCGACGGAAAATTAAAGTTACCAGAGTTCAAGTTGTCCTTAGTCGAGTGGCTCCCAAAGAGAACAAAGGGCTGCCGGCTTGGGCTGAGGAGAGAAGAAGGTGTCACCATGAAAATACCTGACGAAAACTTACAAACAACAAATGAAATCAAAGCTTTCAAGTCTGACGGAGCAACTATCGAATTTATCGCTAAGGCAAAGAAAAAAAATCACTCCACGGCAGCAAACTTCCCATTGAAAAGCCCAAGGCCCAAAGAAAAAACCTATTTCAGTTAACAAGACAACCATTTCTTTTGTATACAGGAATGGATCTCAAGGATGTTTCCTCAAATGCTATTAGCAGGGGATTTTTTCCTCTTTTTTCAAGTAAACGGCCTTTAAAAGTTTGACTAGTTGAAAATCTACCAGCTTGATAAAATCCTGAAACAACTATACCGGAATTAAACAGAACTATTTTGGTTTCAGTTCTGGCTCCAAGCCCAAGACTCAGTTGGAGAGGTCAAGGTTTTTCTCTTCGTTGTATAAATGCAAACAACATAGGATGCCGAAAACAATAAAGGACATTGAACTCCGCTGTTTTGTTCCAAATACAGAAGACTCTGCAGAGACATTCAAGTAGCTAAGCAACCTTTATTTAGCTCAAAACAGCAGAGCACTTGGGTTTGCACCGTAGGACAAACAACCTTCCTCTCTCAGTTCAAATTCTACGGGGAAATAAACTAAAGCTAACTTATATTGCCCAGGTTATACTGGGTAAGGTTTGGGGGTTCAACTGCTTCGCTTTAAGTGTTGGTCTTGGGCACGTTGTGGTTTACAAAAGTAAACTGGATTTCTTCAATCTTTCTNAATGGGGACAGGGATGGGGCAGCCACCACCTCTCGGGGCAACCTGGGCCAGGCTCTCCCCACCCTCAGCACCAACAACTTCTCCCTTCTCTCCACTCTCAATCTCCCTCTGGCACTTCCAACCCATCCCCCCTTGTCCTGTCCCCACAGGCCCTGCTCCAAAGTCTGGCCCCATCTTTCTGCCAGGCCCCTTGAAGCCCTGCAAGGCCCCCAGAAGGTCTGCGCGGAGCCTTCTCTTCTCCAGGCTGAACCCCCCCAGCTCTCCCAGCCTGGCCTCCCAGCAGAGGGGTTCCAGCCCTCCCAGCATTGCTGGGGCCTCCTCTGGCCCCGCTCCACCAGGTCCCTGTCTCTGCTGGGCTGAGGCCTCCAGAGTTGGGCCCAGCCCTGCAGGGGGGCTCCCCGGAGCCCTGGCAGCAGAGGGGCAGGATCTCAGCCCTTGACCTTCTGGTCCAATTGTCATCATCCTCAAGAAAAAACCTGAATTCTCCTTCTCAGAGAAAACTCTTGAACCCTCAAAAACTACTTCCAGCCCCATAAGCAAACCTAAACACGATTAATTATCATATATGCTGAAGAACCAACAGCTACTACCAAAAAGTAGTGTGCTATTATCACCCGTGCTGTATGTTTGAGATTTGAAATATCCAACCTCAGCTTGTGACGAAGCTTCCACCAAAACCCAAGTCAATCTCCAGATAAATAATGCAGACGTAATTCAAATACGTTTGATAATCGGTGAACAAACACTCAATTGAATTACAGCAGGCAGTCATATGCCAGGACACCACGGATAGGTTAAGGTGGGTGGTGAACTTGGAAACAACAGCTTTCTACTCCTCAAAACATGAAAGGTGAGATGGGGTAGGGAGAAAAGCACCCCAGAAACCAAAGAATGATGCTGAACGCTTATTACTTCAGCGTGGATGACAGCAGCGTTTCAAAGGATTACTGAAGCAGGCTTACCTCCCCCGCCTGAGATTCCGATAGCTCCAGAATGAAGGGAATTTCAGTATCAAAATTAGCAAAGAAGTTGGTCCACTGGTGTTCAAAGATCATTAAATCCTAGAAGAAAAAAATATTCGACATTCCGTAGTACGGCAAGTGTTGTATCAGAGGGAGGAAAGTCACAGGTTGGACTGAATGAACCCAAATTGCTTTAGAACAACACAAATTCCACTGCCCTCTTACATATAATACAGACATAATAGATATAATAAATAATACATAATATAATGCATAATATAATATACATAATATGCATAATACAATATACATAATATATATAATATATACTATATATGACATATATGATATATAATATACAAGATATATACTATACATAATAATATATAATATGTAATATAATGCATAATATATCTATTTTATATAATATGCATAATACTATATATAATACATATTATATATACTATATATAACATGTTATATATAATATACAAGATACAATATATAATATACATTAGATATCATATATATCTTATATAATATATAATATACAATGTATAAAATACATACCATATAATATATGTAATATATAATATATAGTATATAAGATATAATATATAATATATATTAATTGTATATTATATATATTAGACGTAGAATACAGCCAGCCCTATGGAACAAAAACTACAAGCACATCAACACATTTTAAAAGATAAGGACCTTCTGCTTTGTTTTAGGGGGTCTTTTTGGGGTCTGTGGTTTTCTGTTTGTTTGGGGTTGTTGGTTTTTTCTTGGAGAAAAAAGCAGCAGGAGAGGGAAATGGAGCAGAGCCCATCACCATCTGCTTTTAACCTATGGAAGTGGGAGATCACACACCACTCAGATCTCATATTTCCCATAAAAAGTTTCAAAATAGACACTTGGAAAGACTGAATTTTCAATTTTAAGACCTGTATATGGTCCTGCAGTAGTCTGCACTTGATGTTAAGTAACAGCTTGGGAGCTGGGGCTGTTCAGCCTGGAGAAGAGGGGGCTCAGGGGGGACTTTCTCACTCTCTCCAACTCCCTGAAGGGAAGGTGTAGACAGGAGGGGGATGGGCTCTTCTCTCAGGCAATTTGTGCCAGGACGCGAGGGCACAGCCTGAAGCTGCAGCAGGGGAGGGTTAGGTTGGATATTGGGAAGCTCTTCCTCACAGAAAGGAGGATAAAACCCTGGAATGGGCTGCCCAGGGAGGTGGTGGAGTCACCGTCCCTGGAGGTGTTTAAGGCCAGCCTGGATGCCACACTTAGTGGCAGGGTTTAGCTGAGTGGTGGTGGTAGGTCCTAGGCTGGACTCGATGATCTCAGAGGGCTTTTCCGGACTTAATTATTCTATGATTCTAAGTTCATGGACAGAAAATGAGCAACAGGGTGGGGAATTCAGGAAGCTCGTGATATGCAAGCAGCAAACAGTCACTTATCTGCATTGATAAAAAGTATTGCTAAGTGGAAAAGGAATTATCAGTAACACCTCACTAAAGCAGAATGAAATAATAGGAAGATGAGTAAAGGTAAGTGTTGCATTCATATTAATTAAATTTTAGCTGATATGGTGGTGTTAGGTCATAGGCTGGACTTGATGATCTCAGAGGTCTTTTCCAGCCTTAATTATTCTGTGATTCTGTGAATAAAGTAGGTTTTCATAGAATCTAAGATCTAAAAGTGCTTTTGTCCTTTTTTGGGGGAACATACTAATATTTCTCAGAACATTCTTAAAAATCCCAAGTAGAGTTCAACTCAGGAAAACAAAGTTCAGGTTCACATGCTCTTTAAGGTCACCTAGCTTCACCCTCACTGAAAAAACAAATTATTTTTTGAAATAACCAATTTCCACGAAACTCAAGTTGCACGAAAACCTCACTTTTCATTTCTTAAAATATTTTAGGGGGCTTTTTTCTGAAAATTTGAAGTTAATTTAACAACTTTCAGGTTTAAAAACTTCCAAACAGGATAACTAAGTCTGTTACAGGGTAGGCTTACTAGGTTAAAAAAAAAAGTCCCAAACATTTCTCTCACTTCCACAGCAAGAGGGAAGTGAAGCATCAGAGAGTGACTTCTTTCGACTGACAGCCTCATAAACTGTATGACAATTTTTTCATTACAGCACTTGATTAAGCAACCAGATTAGTGTGAACTACCGATATTTTATTACGAAAAGATACTTCCTGCTGAACTTCCTATGTATTAAAATCCTGCACTGCTGCCAAACTAGAAATGGCTTTAAAAATCAACCACCAAATAATAAACAGAAATACTTTCTCCTCTCGCACCGGGATCTGGCATCACCTTAAAATGAGGAATCACTTCACGCTCTGCTTGTATTTCACAAAGCATCGAGGCAGCCACTGTGTGTCACTGTTACCCACTTAAAGCCATAACAAGGCAACCCTGAAAGTGGGTTTTTTTTTTCCTTGGAAGAAATCACTGTATATTAAACCGGATTTTTTGCACTCTCCCTCTTGCTGCAAAAGGAGGATTAACACACACCCCCACACCAACTTACTGTGTCCTCAGATCTGAAGAATAGTCACATCATTTAGAAAAAAAAACTTGAGGAGAATTTCAGCTATATTAAGAAATTCAAGGAATCCGAGACAAACTATTCTAATTCTTTCTAGACTTTCTTCGACTTTCTAGACTTTCTTAGATTTGAGGAGAGGGAAGAGACCCTGCAAACACCAGCACGCAGAGCCAGTAGATTGAGCCCCGTAAGCACCACTAAAACCAAACGAAACCACAACAATTCTGCTCTGTGGTTAAATTAACAGTTAATTCTGAATATTTCACCTGCATTACCTCAAAGAGCAAGTCCTCCAAGGAAACAGGATCCATTTTGCTGTACGTCTTCCACAAATCGACGCTGACATCCATGAGCTGAAAAAGATTTTGAACGCATTGCTGTGAAAAACACCCCGAGGAAGGTCATGGGTTCAGGTTTAAGCTGTGCTGAGGCAGATGCACAGCAGCCTGCCCAGTCTAACAGTCCTCCCTACCTCAAAATTCAGAGATATTTTTACACTATGGGGTAGAAAAGACTTGACCAGATCAAAGTGCATTACCCAGAACTGAAGCGAATCGAGCAGATGCTTCTAGGTGCTTCAGAGACTCATTTCCTCGAGGGAGGGTTTGAAGTACATGTCAAGTTTTGCTTGCACCTCTCAAACGAACCATTTCACAAGGTATTACCAAATTAACAGCAACGAAGAGTATCAGCCAGTGCAAGCAAAAGGGAAAGACGACGAGTCTTCTGAGACAAGACAGACAAGAAGCGCTTGATGATCTTGGAGGTCTTTTCCAACTGTAATGATTCTCTCTGATTCTAAGAAGCAGATTCCAAGGTGACTCATGCCACACCCCCAGCCAATTCCTGCTGTAAGCGTAATGCAAATTTAAGCTAAGTTAATTTAACTTAGCAATTAGCAATAACTAACATCATAAAGGGATGCACGGGAGAACACTATTCAAAGATACATTCGTAGGTGACACTTGCGCGTGAATAATTTCTGCATTTACATGGTTCCTCACTACTGTAGCACTAAGTGGAATTTTCTAAACCCTGTTTTTACAGTTATTCTGGTTATTTGTAGGATGAGATATGGCAAAAATGATTTCCCTGATGTCACTTGCATTCCCCTACAGAATTCTCTGGGTTACAGCATCTTGAGCAACTCTGACTTGTGCAGTAAGAGAGCAACAGCCCTTAAAACACTGAAAAAAACCTAGGTAGTTATCAAGGTCAGGTTGGAGCAACCTGGT
>WEIS01069208.1:0-71138 GCA_013389965.1 Todus mexicanus
GAGACACATATATATATGTATGTATGGCTTGTCTAAAAATAAAAACCTTTGCCTGTGTTCCCATGGGAAGATTTGGGGAGAAGGGGGAGCCAAAGTTGTTCTAAGACTTTTTCTGGAGCAGGCGCAAGAGTAGGAGCAGGGAAGCAGGGACAAGCCCCAGCAGGTAAGGGACACATCTGGAAGCCCAAAGGACTTCTGATCCCAGAGCGGCCCAGGATGCCCCTGAGCAGAGGGGACAGGAGAACTAGGGGAAAGGTAACTTCTGTGTCCCCTAGAGCTGGCAGTGATGAGGACAAGGACCCTTGACCCCATGCTCTGACCACCCTGGGAGCAAAGGTGTTTGCAAGGCGGGTTTGAAGCGCCCCAGCCTTGGAAGGCCCGTGAGGAGTATCTGGATCCTGGGGCTGTTCAGGGATTTGCACAGGTATTTTTTGTGCCTGATATACTTGGTGGCACCATGTTAGTGTATGTTTACCTGATACACCTCCCTTCTGCGGCAGGGCAGAGGGGGGATGCTGGGGAGAGCATCCCCCCCATCATGGGATTAACTCCCCAGCCCTGGGGGCATGGCCAGGCTCTCAGCCCATTGCCAGGCCAGTGGCACTGGCTCGCTATCGTGCTGTGAAGCTGCTCTCCCATACCCTTGCTGCATCCTCCAAACCCCTCACCCTTCTTCCTTCACCACCCCTAGGACGGGACGGGGCAGAAAACAGGTGAGAAATGTAAAATGGGAGTGGGTGTGTGCCCAGGGGTGTCCTTTGGTGTGGGGAGCGTGGCACACAGGCTCCTCCGCCTATGGGAACACAGTCAATAAGCCTAGATCATCCCAATTTAAAAAAAACATAAAAAAGAGAGAGAGAAAGAGAGAAATGCTGTCTTTTGTATCCCTGCAGCTGGAGTTGAAATCCCTTTTCCTTTCTGTTGAATGTCAGAGGAGACCCTTCCAGGGTACTTCATGAGGGGAGACCCTTGTGTTCTCCTGCCCCTGCAGCCTCTCTCTCTCTCACGTGCTCAGATGTTTGCCTGCTCCAAAATCCATTTGCTCTGTAAATAAACTCCCTTCCCTCATCACCAGAAAACTCCCCCTGGGCAGCCAATATCGGGAGGAGTCACACCAGACCTTTCCCCTCCGCGTTTGAAACTGGACATCGGGGCAAACCCAAGCATGACCCGAGGGCTTGGTGGGGGCAGCCGATGCCAGTCCTCACTCCTGGGGGTGCTGGATGCAGCCGTGGGGTTTTGTGGCTGGGCAGCGGCTGGGAGCCAGGCAGAAGCGAGGCCGGTCTCAGCTCCTTTCTGTGGTTAAATGGAGATTTTTAGCTTGGTTCCCAGAGTTCGCATCATGCCGTGTGCACCTGGAGATTGATTTGTTTCCGTGCCATTTGTCCTCATCCTGCTTGTGCGATGTGGGGACCAGGCTCCGTGTTGCCTTGGTGGTGCCGTGGGATGCGCAGCTTCCTGAGGGACTGTCCCCGAGCGTTCAGTGCCATGTGGCAGGGATGGGACAGGGTACGGAGCAGCCATGCTCACTATTCACGAGGCCACTCGCCAGAGCCCGGCCCTGTGCGTAGCTGTCTCATGTGCGCCCAAGTCTCCTGCCTTGCTCCGTTATTGTGGATCCCCAGGGCAGCTGGATGACCCTGGATGTCACTCTTAGGGCACCAAAGGAGGAATGGCTTCGTTTTCCCCTAACCACCAGCTGCTTTGCCATGGCCCGGGTGGCTGTGCTGATCTCCTCCCGATCTGCTCAGGAGGACACAAAGCTCTTCCAACGCAGGTGCTGCTGTTTTGACACCTGCCACAGCGCAGGACACAGGAGGGGGGTTGGTGGCAGTTCTGGGGCAGCTTCCAGTCACCAGCAGTGGCAGTGCCAGGCTGCACAAACTGGTTTGCAAGATGCGCAGTAAAGAGGTGCTCTCCATGCTCTGCCCTGCTGTGTAGTTGCTCCTGGAACCACTTCCCAAAGCTTTGTCGGAAGAGGGTCTGAGTAATGGGCTTGATCGAAGGTGGCAGCACACGGGGCCACTGGCTGCCTCTGCAGGTGGCTGCTGCTGCCTCTTGCTGCCTGCCCCTCTGGCATGGCACCGGGCTCACCCACCCCCTCTCTTTTCTCTCCCCAGTATGAGGTGTCTGGCGAGGAGCACCTCTACTCTGACTTCCCCGAGATCGATTTGTCTCAGCTGGATGCCAGCGACTTCGACTCGGCCGGCTGCTTCAGCGAGCTGCAGTGGTGCGGGGAGCACTCGGAGACCGACTCCAGCCAGTACAGCACCGACGACTCCGAGCTCTTCCAGGTACCCCCATCCTCCTGGCGCAGGGGACCTGAGGATGGAGGCAGGGGCAGGGCAGGGGAGAAGCAGGGGACACGCACAGCTATTAATAGCTCCTCCCCAGCTGATTAGTGCTCCATTAATTTGTGCACGGGCTCTAAATGGGGCAAGCGGAGTAAGGCTAATGAGGAGGTGGATAAGCAGAGGAGGGCTGCTGAGCCAACCCTCCTGTGATGTATTATTAAAAGGGAATTGCAGCTGGTGCGCAGCGTGGCCCATTGGATTCCTGGGGTGGCAGGGTGTGCCAGGGCGGCACTGTGGGGGTCTCGGGGCTGTGGTGTGGGGCAGGAGCAGAAAGCAGCCCCTTCCCCTGGCTCTCCAGCTTTGTCATCCTCCCTGTGTTTGGGGCTGGGGGCCCTCTGGCAGAGGGTGCTGCTTTCTCTCCTCACCTTTGTGCTGGGATGGACTCACCACTGTGCTGGCGCCTGGGACCACACAGTGCAAAGCAGTGCTGGGGCAGAGGATTCTTCTGGGCACAGGCTGGTCTTTGTCCCTTGGCACTGTTTTTGCCTCTCCTTGCAGAAGCACTGAGCATCTCACGGAGCTGTGGAGCCAGGGCAGGGCAGTGAGCACGGTGCAGGCAGGGTGGAGGTTACCCAGGGATCAGACACAGAGCAGGCTGGGCAGCCCGTTCACCTTTCCCGAAGCTCATGCCATGCCAAGAATGTGCCCTGTGCTCGGGGGCTGGGGTCTCTGTGCCCTCCTGAGCAGCACCTTACGCTCTGGGACAAGGAAACTGCGACCCACTAGTGCCTGGATTACATTTTGGAAGGGAGGAGGATTTGTATTTAAACAAAGGTGGAGCGGGGGAAAAGAAAAGCCCCAATATTTTCTAACCTGGCCATAATAACAACCCTCTGGCTTTTGTGCTGTGCTGATGCTGTGCTTGAAAATGGTCCAGTCCAGCTGAGGGACCTTCATCACGAGATGCATATTTTCCGCTGAACTTCCTGGGGAAAAGATAAACAGAACAGAAACGCAAAAGGCAGGCCCATTAGGAGCAGCGGAGTCTGATGAAATGTATCCCACTGAACTTGTATGCACAGCGGTCTCGTGCCAATAACAGGAGGAAAAGAAATGGAGCCAAAAATGGAGCATCCTGCTGCCTTTCCCTGGAGCCTGCTCTAGGAACTGTGAGCAAGGTTAGGGCATGGAACAAAAGATATTTAATTTTCAAACAAGATGAGAGAAACACGGGAGAGGCTGTGTGCAGTCAACAGTCCTCCTCGCGAGCCTGAACCCCGTGCTAATTTTATATCTGATGGTAGCCTGCTTCTTGTTGGACATGGTTTACATTCAGAATATGATGGAGGAGGATCAAAACGAAGGAACTCCTGGCTCACTTCAGCCATTCCTCAGCTTCTGCATCCTCTTCTGGGCTTTTGAACTGTAATTCCAGACTGGAAGGGCACTCGTGGGGCTGTGTGGTACTGGGAGGGCACCGGGAGGCCTGGAGGTGCATCAGCCAAGGTGAAGCCCAGATGGAAAGAAGGGCCGGAGGGGGTAAGGCAGGGCAGGGAGCAGCCCGTGGTCCTGCCTGGCCCAGCACAGCTCCAGACACCCACAAATCTCCCATCAGCATCCCCGGATCACATCGTTCGCTGGAAAAAATAAATGAGGGGAGCTGTAATATAAGGCCTTTCTCGTTCTGAGGGCCACGCTCTGTCGATAGGGTCCCTTGCAGAGTGCTGGGTGCAGCCATATACAAGCGTGAGGGCTGAGAGTTCCTGTCGGGCTGCAGGTACCTGCATTTGGGGGCTTTTAGTGAAAACAAACCCCATGCTGCTTGTTGCGAGCTGTGGCATCTGGCAGCTGAGCTTCCCTGTGCCCTCTTGTCCACTGGGCAGCTCCAGTCCGAGATCTCAACTCTTCACATTTTGCCTTCCCTGTCAGGAGAGCTGCACATAACCAAAGGTGCCTTCGTGGGCCTCCCCAGCCCCATGTTGGGCAGGGGTCTGGATGCTGCAGCCAGCCCTGCTCAGCAGCACCGCGATAGCCATGCTGCGGGCACTGGCAGCCCAGAGTCAGGAGAATTTGGGCAAGGAGCCTTTTAATCACAGATCCTTTATCTGCTGCTGTTTGCCTCATGCTGGGGTGGAAGCAACTATGGGAAGAGAGGATGCTCTGATTCATTATTTTCCAGCAAGGGATGCAGGGGGACAGACTGATGCTCCTGTTCCAGTTGGGTCTCAATCTGATCCAGTCCCAGTGCTGTGCTGGGGAAAAGCTCTTCCAGGTTCTCTGTGGGGTCACTAAGAAGTGTGGATGCTGGTGTGGCATCGCCAGCCCCTCTGCCCCCCTGCCCAGCATCCCCCAGTGCCTCTGCTCAGCCTAACTGCCCCTCTCTTCTCTGCCTGCTCCTTTCAGATAATAGACAGCGAGAACGAAGCGCTGCTGGCAGCTCTCACCGAGACATTGGATGATATACAGGGAGATGACGTGGGCCTGGCTGCCTTCCGAACTATGGAAGAAGGGGACACGCTCAACCATGCCTACACCTCGCCTGCCCCCTCCCCCAAACCCACCGCCCCGGTCACGGGGGAGCCGCCCGCGGCCCCCGAGTTTGATGAGCTGTCTCTAGTAAGAACCCACTTCCTACTGTTTAAGGTGGATTTGGATGAGCCCCTGATAAGCCGGCTGCATGGGTATGATAGGAAGCAAAGGTCTGAATTTTTTCATTCTAGGCTTAAAACTCTCTTTAACCGTCAATACCAAAGCATATACTTGTATTGTATACGTATACATGTTCTGCATCATTGCTGTCACCTCCATCACCATCCTCACGGGAACAAGCTGTGTGTATACAAATATATATCTATATATATATATATACACGAAGAGGGTGGGGGTGGGTGTCAAAGGGGTGGGAGCTGTTCTGGCAAGACCCACAGCTGCTTTTAATCAGCCATGTGGCTGTGGGGCTGCCCGGGGGTCTCCCCAGTGCATCCCAGCCCCGTGCCCATGGGGAACGGCGGCTGCTCCTGCCTGGCTCTGCCTCGGGGCCGAGCTCCCTGCTGCTCTCCCAGGAGGGACACAGGGGGCTTGGCCAGATGGTCAGACAGCCCATACCCTCAGCATTCAGCTGGAGGGTTTGACCCCCCCATGCCTTCCACCACAACCCCCTCAGGGGCTGCATGGCCTCCAGTCCCTACAGATTTGGTGACCGGAGCATCCCTCTTGGTTCCTGCCGTACTGGGGCTCCAGCCTCACTCCCCTTCCTGGCCAGGACTAACTGGCAGCATTTGCTGCAAACCGCCGCAGTCCCTGGGAGGTCCCCTGGGACAGAGACACTCAGCCTGCTCCTTCCTGGGGCTCATGGTCCCCCTTGGGGACCCCCAGCCTGGAGCTGGGGTCTCCCCTGAAGCCGAGGCTGTGGTGGGGAGGGGTGACATCCAGTGGTGAGAGCGTGCATTTCCACCGCCCACACCCTGCGCAGGGGGGTATATATCACACACAACATGTATGTGTATATATAGGATGTATACGTTGCAGGGGTGGGGGGGGAAAAGGTGCTGGTTGCTTCCACCAACAGGAGCTGCACGCCTAAAGCTGTGGGGGCCCCGGTTGATGTTGCCTGGCAGACCCTGCCCCGGGCATCCTTTATTTCTATCACCCCTTAAAAAACCCCCCGCAGCTGCCCCGGGTCTCTGTGCCCGCTGGCTGGTGCGGGAGCCCCAGATCTGTCTGCTCTGTGCAGTCCCCCGGCGCCTACGCAGTCGTCTTGCTGTTGAGCTGTTGTCGCTTTTGGTTGTTAGCGCAACATGGGTGGAATATGAAATGCTGTTGCTGGGTTGCTGGTTTGTTGGGGTTTTTTTTCCCCCCTAACCGAAAACAAATGCTTTTGAGTAGAAGAAAAACTTTATGCCGACCTGGCCACCAGAAGTGGTGGCACTGTGGGTAACCCAGGGAAAACCCCGCTCCCACCACCTGTGGGAGTATGTGGGGGAAGATCCTCAGCAGGTCCCACAGGAGCTTGCATCTGGAAGATGCCTTGGAAGCTCATTAATAAGTCGGGGCCCTCTCTGGATGTTTCAGCTAAATGAGCCTTGCATGGGGATCCAACTGAGGTGTCCAAAGCCGTCACTCATGCCAACATAACGTCTGTTACCTGAGGGCAGAGTTGATGGAGTGAGAAGTTTGGGTGTCACATCAGCTCCTGTGTCCCTGACTGGAGCGGGGGTGCCCCTGGGAAGTAAATTCCCTCATGTCCTCACTATCCCAACGTGCTTGGGGGTGCATGAATGCCGTGGAGACAGCTCCAACCCCTCAGGGCTGCGTGCTGCCAGGCGCCTGCCCCTGCAGCCATGGGGACGTGGGATGCGCCTCCCTGCCTTTTTGTTTTTCCTCCCCCATTTTTGGGTCGGGTGCTCAGCAACAGACGTGCCCAGCGCAGGCACAAGCCGAGGGGCTGCGGCCCCAGCAGTGCTTTCTCTTGCCCTTGCTGTGATGCCGACTCCTTTTCTTGCCGCTTCTCTTTGCAGCTGAAGAAGTTGCTCCTCTCTCCATCGCACGTGCCTCCGAGCTGCGAGGCTCAGCGGGACGGGAGCGCCCGGCGCCCGGGGACCCCTAAGTCCCGACCCGCCCGGCCCTGCACAAAGGTAATTCTTCCGTGGACAGAACTTGAGCCTGTCCCAGTGTCCGTCTCTCGGGAGCCATCCTAAAGGAGGTCACTGGTGGACGGTGTTGAGGTGTCCTCTGAGCTGGGCCGGTGGCTGGGTACAGGCGGGATGGTCACCACCAGCGTTCCTGTCACTGACGGTGTGGGGGCTGCAGTCCAGGCTGAGCCAAGCCTTGGGGCTTTGTGCTGGGCTGAGAAATGTCTCGATCTCAGTTGGACCCAGTGGGGTCAGGCTTCCCCGAGTGCTGGCCCGTGAAAGCCCCACGTGCTCCTCGGCCGCCCCGTCGCCCTCTCTGCGCTCACTGGGAGCCGAAGCCGGGAGCTGAGTCTGAGGAGAGCTGCTGCGCTGCGGAGCCGGCCCCGTCACTTAAGCTAATCTCCCGAAACCCAGCAGAAGTTGCCATCAAAGATTTTTCTACTTGGCTGATGGTAATTGTGCGGTGCATTAAGCCCGGCAAATTAGATTGCCTGGGAAGAGCAGCAGATCCCTCCTGGGGAAAAGGAACATCATTACGTGAGGGCTGCTGGAGGGGCAGCACTCAGGGCGGTTGGGCTGCTGGCCCCTTGTACCCGTGGAAACCCCCCAGGGCTGACCCCTAGGCAGGTTAGGATGCTGGGGGACTAGAAACAGAGTTTGAGGATGTGGGGTGGCTCTGTGGGCTTCTCCTCCCATGCCTGGTGCTTGTGTCAGGTTGTGGTGCAGGGCTCAGGACTGACTTTCTTCTCTCTCCTCTCCGAAGGTGGAGGGTCCCCGGGACAGGAGGGCGAGCGTCCCGCAGGCGCAGAGCCGCAGCTGCACCGAGCTGCACCGGCACCTCACCTCCAGCGCTCCCTGCCCCCAGACCAAAGCCCCCTGGGTGCCTGAGGAGTGCCCCAGCGACCACCACCACCCATCCCCGGGTGACTGCGCCCATCATGAGGACGACAGTGACTCCAGTGAGGACTCTCTGAGCTCCGGTGACTCGGTGAGCCCGTCCTCCTTGGTGGAGGATGGCTCCGGCAGCCAGTTCTCCTGCGAGGGGGAGATGCACTCGGTGGTGGAGCTCATCCGCTACATGCACACCTACTGCCTGCCGCCGCGGAAGCTGCCTGCCCAGGACGCCGCCGACGCCAAGCCCCAGCCTTGCAGCAGCCCCTTCAAGAGACCCAAACCAGACTGCCCTGCACAGCCGAGCAATCCTGGCAGCGCCCAGAGCGGGCCTGGCTGTGCCTGGCAGGCAGCCGGAGGCTGCAAGAAGCCCGGAGCATCCTTCTCCATCCTGAAGGAGCTGCTGGCGCGGGACCTGCTGTGTGACGTGAGCAAGCCATACCGTTTGGGCAAGCCCGTGTACGCTGCCCTGGCCCGGCCACCTGGCTCCCGCTCCCCTTTGCCACCAGCCCATGATGGGGAGGACGCCGGTGGGACGTGCACATCCAAAGCCAAAACAGCGCCGGAGAAGGGCGAGCCACGGCAGAGCGCCGGGGCCGAGGCAGAGGCACCGTGGGAGCTGGGTGGCCTCGAGGACGATGCTGGGAAGCATGTGGGCACCCCGGGCACAGTCCCGGGGAAGGTGGCCCGCAAGCAGGAGACCACTGTTTACGCCGTGCGCCGGTCCAAGAGACTCAACCCTGAGCTTGGCCACTGGCTCTCCTTCCTTGATGAGCCGCCCCCTGAGCCCTTTGTCCCCAGGGAGGCAGGGCGCGGCCAAGGCCCCCAGGATGCCCTGGCCTGCAGAGAGCCCGCCCCGTGCCCAGCGCTCGAGGGCTTCACTGAGGAGCCCGCAGCTGAAGTGGAGGTGGGGGGAACAGCACCACCGTCAGAGCCACAGCCCTTCTCCCTGGGCTCACCGGGGAACGGCAAGGAGGACGATGGGGCTGAGAGGCGACGCTGTGCCCTCCTGGAGCAAGCAGGTGAGGGGGGCCGGGGGCTGTCACCCTGCTCACCCCCGGGCAGTGCCCGCGCTGCCTCTGGCGCTGCCTGTGCCATCCCTGCTGCGGGCGAGCCAAGCACAGCCGAGCCCTGACCCGTGTGATGGCTGGCTGTGGGGGCCCGTGCATGGGGAGCTGGGGGCCCGGTCTGATTTTGGGGTGCTCTTTCAATCCCTTGGGGCCTTCTGCCTCAGTTTCCTCATCCTTATACCAAGATGGAGCCAGTGTAGTGCTAACCCAGCAGGGACCAGGCTGCTCCACCCCTCCAGGTCCCTCTTCCCCGAGGGCTTTCCCAGTACCTGGGCACTGGGGTTCAGCTGCACCAGTGCCCCCCAGTTACAGCTATCCACAAGTGCTTTGTGGGTACGACTGGCTCAACCCTGGCAGTGTCAGCCCTCCCACAGATGCTGCCTCCTCGCAGGCAGGTGAAGCCCAAGGTCCCCAGCCCCCGGCCAGGCCAGGATGGGCAGAGGGGACCCGGCTCCTGCGTCGAGAACCGCGGGCACCGGAGGGATCACAGCTCCGCTGGTAACCCTGCTTCTCTCCCTGCCTTTCAGAAAACCCCCGGTGTCTCACGCTGTCCTTGGCACAAACGTAAGTGCGTGCAGGGGCTGAGAGAATGGTGCTGGAGCTGGAAAGCCGCCTCGGTTTGTCTGGCTGGGCTTGTATCTGCAGCAAGCAAGTAAAGCTGCTTTAGCAGAGCGGGCTGAGCCGTGCAGCTGGGCGCGGGGCTGCGGGGAGCTGCGGCCGTCGCGCGGGTGCAAGGAGCTCGGAGAGCCCCAGGCTTAGGGCAGAGCATTTCTGCGTGCCGCAGGGCTCTGGCTGGGATGGGGAGGGCACGCTGCTCGTCTTGCAGCTCCTCACACCCCTCCATGGGGTTACTCCATCAGGCACTAGCCGTGGTGTGAGCGCTCACTTGTTGGCAGTGTTTTATTCAGATTTTGGGATTGCGATTCAGCTAAACACTGTCCTTATTTTCTGCTCTTCTCCAGCGACCCAACCTTTGGGAAGAGAAACTTTGAGCCGATGCTGACCGTGGAGCTGTGTGGGACAGCAGGTAGGGCGATGGCGGGCTTTTCATTTTTAGGAATTGCAAAAATCCTCCCTGAGAGGGAGCAAATCTACCCCTAATTCAGTCTGGAGTGACCAGCTCCAGCCAAGCCCAGCCAAGGCTGCGTGTTCATCCCGTGGCCCAGGACCCACATTTTGCACCACAAAAGCAGGAGTCTTCTCACATCCAAGCCTTGGGAGCGGCTCAGGGGGGTGCATTTGGGACGGAGAGGCTGTTCAGGGGGCCCCTGCATGAGCCAGGAGGGAAGGGAGAGTCCTCTGGTCCCTGCTGGGATCAGGCCAGGGTGGGATGGGGCAGGATGGTGGGGCCAGAGCTGACTCCTGCCCTTTGTTCTGGGGGGGGTTCAGGTCTCACACCACCCACCACTCCGCCATACAAGCCTGCAGAGGAGGATCTGTACAAGCCAGACATCCCCCAGGAGCCAGGGAAGGAGGACAGGACGGCCCCCAGCCCTGGGTGTGCAGGGGATGCGGCAGCCTCCCGGAAAGCCTCCAGGAAGCACCCCGAGAGGACAGAGCTCTTCGCCCACCTGAGCCGAGCCGCCGGGCGCCCCGCGCTCCCCGAGCAGCAAGGCGTGCTCAAGCGGCCCTTCTCCCGCTCCTTCGGGGACCACGACTACTGCCAGGTGCTGAAGCCCGAGGCCGCCCTGCAGAGGAAGGTGCTCAAGTCATGGGAACCCCCAGGCCAGGTGGAGATGGAGCACAAAAGGAGGGTCCCGGCCGCCCACTACCAGGGGCTGGACCTGAGCGGCAAGGATGCGGGCGGCGAGATGCTGTGGAAGGACGGTGTCAAGCAGCTGAGAGACCAGGAGATCAGAGCCAGCTTAACGAAGCACTTTGGCTTTCTGGACAGTGCTCTCGATGACGAGGACATGGTCTTCTGCAAGACCCCCGAATACGACACTGTCTTTGAAGACAGCTGCAGCGAGAGCGGCTCCCCTGTGGAGGAGGAGGAGGAAGAGGAAGAGGAAGAGGAGCACGGTGACACCAAGGTGTGCCTGAGGAGAAACCCGCTTTCCAGGACCAGTTTGCACTACTGTTCCCGGAGCAGGTCCAGCTCGGGGTCTTCGTGCTGCCGGTCCCGATCGCCTGCAAGCAGACGCACCTTCAGGTACAGGGGGTCATGAGGAGGGCGCTTGGGACCATTCTTGCACTCTTTGAGTTTTCACCCCAGTGTGTGGCAGTCCCAACTCTCTCTGCTCTGCTATCCCAACTAATAATGCTAATTAATGAAAGAAAAGCTATTTAAATAATTGGTACTAGATCAGCAGCTGCTGCAAACTTCAGCCGTGGCCAGAGAAAGCAGGGCTGGGCAGAGCAGCCAGGGGTTTCCATGGCTCCGGGAGCGAAGGGGCATGGGCAGGAGCCAGAGCCAGGGCTGGGCAGGGCTGAGTGCCAGTTAGGAGCCCCCTCCAGCATCTACCAGAAAGAATTTTCCAGTGTCCTCTCCAGTGTTTCCAGACCCTCATCTCTCCCTGGCTGCTGGTGCTCTGGAGCCCTCGCCTGCTGCTGCAGGCACCGTGTGCTTTGGCTTCTCTTTCATGTGTGAAGCTCTCCCCATCGGATCTCCCCCACCCCCCCAGCTGACCTCCTCTTCCTCGCTTCCCAGGTGTGAGAACGGCGAGCAGTGTCAGGGCAGGAATGGGCACCAGGGCCAGCTGGAGAAGAAACGGGAAAAGGCCATCGTAAGTGAGCAGGGACCCCAGGCTGGGGCAAAGCAATCCCTCAGTTCATCTCCCGCTCCAGAAAAGCAGCGGTGGAGCCCATTAGCCTGGGCTTCAGCATCCCTTGGTGCAAGGCCAGTGGTAAACAAGGACATGGGGGTGGATGGGGGAGAGAAAATCCCAACGTGAAGCAGAAGCTGCCAGCGATTGGCAATATATGGAGTCCTTGGCCCAGAAATTCCCAGAGCATCCTATGCTGATGCTGCAGCACAGTTGGCACTGGCAGTTAGTGGGGCGAGCTGGGGAATCCCTGAAGCTGCTCGGCTGTTACAGGTGTGGTCCTGCTGCAGAGGCAGCCTCGTGCACTGGGAACCCAGCCTGTGCCCACAGAGGGGAGCTGGGTGCAGGGAAATAACTTGGTCCTCTACACAAGCTGGAGGGGAGATGGCCAGACCCTGGTGATGTCAGTCCATGCCCGTGGTGGTGGCGTTGTGCTGCAGCCTGATTCTCGGTGCTGGCTTGCAGGGGCTCCTCGATGGCCCCACATTTCCAGTACTCATCGGCAATGCGGAGGCCCTGGGTTGCAGAGCCTGAAACCTTCCACTTGCTTTGGCAGGGGGAAGGCCGGGTGGTGTATATCAGAAACCTCTCCAGCAGCATGAGCTCCAGCGAACTGAAGAAACGCTTCGAAGTGTTTGGTGAAATCGTGGAGTGTCAGGTCCTGTCCAGGACTAACAGGTGGGTGGGAAGCAAGCTGTGGTCTGGGGCTCCAGTGGCTGCAGACAACCCCTTTCCCCAGGCAGCATCAGCACTGCCAGGTGGTGCCGGGTCACCCCTGCATCCAGCCCTGGTGTGCGAGGGATGCGGTTGTACTGGAGGGGTGAAATACTCTGCCTCATGCCAGCCCCTCGGTCAGCTGAGCCTGTGGTACTGGCATTTCGGGCGAGGAGATGCAGTGTGTCCCCAGGTCCAAGGGCATGGGGAGGGCCAGTGGGATGGACGAACAGAAGGATGGAGGATCAGGGGTGCAGTGATGGGCAGAGGGGTGCAGGGCCCATCACATCTTGAACTCTTTCTCTGGTTGCTCAGGGGGGATAAATACGGCTTCATCACCTACCGGTATTCAGAGCATGCCGCCTTATCTCTGAAGAACGGCACCTCGCTAAGGAAGAGGAACGAGCCTTCGTTCCAGCTCAGCTCTGGTGGCCTTGGGCACTTCTTCTGGACCAGATACGCTGACTGGGGTAAGAAAGCAGGACCTGCTTTTTCCAAAGCATCTCATTTATCAGCACAGAGCTGTAACAGCACATAGCACTGCTGAACCCCAGTCACGCAAGGATTCTAAACATCCTTGGAGACCCCAGGAGAACCCCACTGGCTCTCCTACGTTTACTGCTCCTAGCTCAGTCAGATGGCTTGGGAAACTGGGGAGGGAGAAGAAAAGCAAGCGACGCAAGGACCCGGAGCGTGTGGGCTACAAAACAAGATCACAGCCCAGGGCTACTGGTTCTCAGCTGACCACAACCCATCCTGTTTCCGCTGCGTTTGTACACAGCACTGGATGCTTTCCAGCAAAGAAGTCCCTTCCCAGTCATTAGAGAGAGCAGTCAGCAACATCTCATTAGCCCAAGAGGTGATCTGGGTGGTTTGCTGCTCCGCAGGACAGGTGCACCACACGGCACACACACTTTTGAGCCAAAATGATGGCACTGGAATGTGCGGTGGCTGCGTTAACTCTTTCTGTGCTGTATGGGCTTCTGCAAGACCTCCTGCCTCACTCAACAACTGCGTTAGCCAGGGTCTTGCTGAAGCCCGTCCCTCCATGGGTGGTAGGGCTGCAGCCTGAGCTGAGGGTCAGGAGCGAAACCCTGTGCTAGTCCTGCAAGAGACGTGATGGAGGCTTCACTCGTTTCTAATTGCTGTGATCTTCAGGTGTTTTGCGAACACCATGCATTTATTTCTGTCCCCTCTGCAGAGAGTGGAGAGGTTCTAGTATCACACTTCATGCATGAGAGGCTGAGGCCCAGGAAATGAAGTCCTGTGTCTTGACTTAACTCTAGATGCCCAGTCTGATACAAGTACTGCCTGATCTTTTAGCAGCTTCTAATAATACCTCATCTGCTCAGAGAAGCAACCTCTCTGACTTTGGTTGTGGGTGCAAATGCCCATTGTTCATCTAAATACATCCTAGGGCCTCTCATTTGGGGCACTGAGAAGGTAGGAAACAGACAGCACCTTGTGCTGAAGATGCTGGCTCAGGGCAGTGCAGTGTTATGGTGAGGGGGGCCGGAGCTGTCCCCCTGCATAGGAGAACCCCTTCTCTGTGCTCCTCACCTGCAGATCGCTGCGAGGCCAGCAGTCACCCCCTTATCGTGCAGCCGGGCTTGTTCCTGCTCGCCCTGGTACACGATGAGATGGGGAGCCCGCAGGCAGAGGTGAAATGCAACTGTGCCACTCACGGCTCATTCAAAAATAGACACGCAGAAGGGTTAAGCTGCTGTTAAATTAAGCAGCCTTATTTCTGGCATTTGCTGACTTTCCCAGGCTTTGCGGAGGCATTGCTTGTGCAGCTTCTGAGGGAGGGCTGAGGAGCACTGCAGCGGGCAACCCGCTCCCCGCGGCCGGCAAGCACCCTGGGATTCAGCTGCATCCCGCAGATCTGGGCTCAGCTGGTGATGGGTGTCTGTGCTGTGAGCCCTGCCGGGCTGGGCAGCCCCTCTGCCCAACGGCTCCATTTCAGTGGCAGACAAACAGCGCCGTCCCCGCTCCCTTTCACCATTACTGCCTCATCCAGGCTGCCATGCTGGTAGCGGGGGAGCCTGCCGTGCCTCAGTTTCCCTCCCTGCTCGTGCCTCGCTCCCCTGACCCATGTGCCCCGTGTCCCTGTCGTTCGCAGATTGCAGCGTGGAGGAGTCCTCCCCAGCTCCAGTGAAAAGCAAGTACGAGACCATGGATTTCGACAGCTTGCTGCAGGAGGCCCAGCTAAGCCTGCATCGGTAACAGCCTTAACCTTGGAGGAATACCTCAATACCTCAGTCAAGGCACTTCCAATATGTTTACGTTTTCAAAGAAAATTATTCAGTCTATGGAAAGCGCGCGAGAGAGAGCGAGCGAGAGAGAGCGAGAGCACGCACACGCGAGAGAGAGACTGCTGTCCCTTCCGATCGATGTTTACATTGAACAAAGCTGCTTCTGTCTGTGAGTCCCCATGGTGTTGATGTCTCACTGCCACACGTTAGTCCCCCCGCTTCTGACTGGTTGTTTTAGGGTGAGCCTAGGAGCCCCCCCGGGTCCTCTTTCCCCCTCCCAGCTCCCCCTCCCCATGCTCCCGCTGTGGAGTTGCAGCTGTGTTCACCATAACATTTTCTTGTCTGTAGTGTGTGATGATGAAATTGTTAATTGTGAATAGAATCAGGATTATAAACTAATTTTTAATAGAAGAAGAAGAAGAGAAAAAAAAAAAAGTATATACTTAAAAAAAATGTATTTATGGCTCAGATGTACTGTAATTCAGATTTATTGTACCGCTTCCTTGATTTTTAACTATGCACTGTAATGAGGCACTTGCCACTCAGCACATGGGGGGTCAGAGCAGAGTCACGGAGCCGGAATTCACCTGTCGGCCACGGAGGCACCCGCCTCCTCGCTGGCAAACCAGGGTGCTCGGTGGTCACGTCGGGGTCACCCGCTTTGCTGTCAAAGCCATTCTTCTCGCTCGTGTGGCCCCAGCCCCCCGCCTGGCTGGCTCGTGGCCCCTGGATGCTGAGCTCGGTGCTGGTGCGCGATGGAGCGGGTGAGCAGTGGGGCATGCCAGCCCCATGCCATTCGCGCCGTGGGGCTTTGCAGGTGTGAAGCAGAGGGGCGGTACAAGGATGGACTGTCTGGGGGATTGGGGGACTGATGCCTGCCAGCTGGCGCTGCTTCAGCCCTCCGATGCCTTTGGAGCCCGGAGATTGGGGCTAGGGGGCCGGAGCCGGCCGGGGTTGATCCGGTGGGTGCTGCTGGCACAGACTGGGGAATGGGCACCTCTGGGTGCCTGCGAGGGAGCTGGCTTGTCTCTGGCTCCTTGGATGGCTGGGAGACCAGCCGGGCTGAGCGACTTGCTCACCACTTGCTTCCACCCCCTGCAAAGCAAGCGGGGTGAGAAGACCTGTCTGTGATCCCTGCCCAGCAGCCAGCCCGAACTCCAGAGAGGCAGAGCCGCACCAAACACCTGCAGCACCCAGTGCCCTGCCCACGCCCTGCCCTGTACCTGATAAGCCATACACTTCCCCAGCACCCAGCTGGCACCCAGGATCCATCTCCCATGCCCGCCAGCACCCCATGGCACGCTTGTCTGCTCCACCTCTGGCTGGGGTCTCTCAGATTTGCCCGGCAGCGCTGGATTTAAGGCATGCTTAAGCAGCACCGCCCCGAAATTCGCTTGTAAACTTGCCTTCCATCTCTGGGTGAGGTGGGAGAGGGAGAAAGCCCAGCACCAGCTGGAGCAAACCCCACCATGAGCTGGCCAGAGGCACTGTTCACCTGAAGGAGGGGGAATCTCGCTGCTTCTCAAGCCATCGCCATCATCTCCATTTATTTTCCAGACCCAGAGACCACTAGGGATTCAGCCATCCTATGTAGATAGAATATTATAGCCTTAACTCTGCCAATAGATAGATTAAAGTCTCCTGGGGTCTCCCCTTGACATGATTTAGGGGTTTTACTCTCATTTCCCTGGCGTGGGTACTATTTCGTCTGCAGGGAGAATGACCAAAGCCTGCGAAATCGCACGAGATGCGATGCCAAGAGCCTGCACCCAGCCGAGGCCACCCTCGGCTCCGGGGCTGTCCGTGCAGCGGGGCTCCGGCAGGAGCAGGATTGCCGGCAGCGCCGATACCAGCACAGTTACTGGCTCTTTCTCCCCGCTTTCAGGGAAGCCGAGGTTCTGACAACCCCCAGCCCGGCAGTGCGAGGGCCCACAGGCCACTGCAGGTGTGAACTGCGGGTCCCCAACCTGCCGCCGGTGACGATCACTGTCAGGGAACGGTCCTTGTGCCATTTCAGTCTCAGCAGCGAGATTCGACTTCTCTCCTGCCACAAGGTCCCCCCGCTTCTCATCCGACCTTCGCGAACACGAGCAGCTCTGGCCGAGGCTGAGCATCTGCTATTGGCAATTGCCTCATTGTAGCTTTGCCTTTTTCTGTCCTAGTATTTCCTCACCACGATGATGTTTACATGTGATTGCTCTAGAGCTTATGTAGAATGTATATAGCGACACGTTTAGGGTGGGTAGTACTGTCCTGTGCTGTGCTGATGTTTTTCAGAAAACGATCAATCCAAAAAAAAAAAAAAAAAAAAAAAAAAAAAAAAAAAAAAAAAAAAAAAAAAAAAAAAAAAAAGAAAGAAAGCAAAGAGAAAAACAAAAAAAGCAAAGTAAGTGGAATTCTTCCATCTCCTGCTCAGCTGGAGCACCGAGCCCCCGTGGCCGGGCCCCGCTGGGGATGCATCAAGCGTGGCAGAGGGATTGGGTTAGTGCAAAGCTGGGGGGCTCTGGAGGCAGAGCAGCCCTCTCCTGGGGGGTCGCTCAGTTGCTTCCCAAGCATTGGTTTCGCTGTATCCAGATATAAAATTTCACGTTGTTTTCCTGCGACTGGGCTTCCCGGGTCGGCTCAAAGCCCCTGCCCGTGCCCAGCTTCTGGATATCGAGGCCGGTGCTCGGGAAGGGTAGAGCTCGCCCTGCCCAGAGCTGAGCAGTACTGCACCCCCAGGGTAGCAAGAGATGCAATAAGTGGTCTTCGTGGTGCCTGAAGCCTATAAGTGGGGTTGGGTGGGGTTTGTTTTGGTTTGATTGGGGTTTTTTTTGTTGTTGTTGCTTGATTCTTTTTTTTCCCTTTAGATTGGGATGATTTGTTTTCCCTCCTCCCCCAAGGAGTTTCTCCAGGACTTATGCACTATGGATTGTGAGGCGCAGACGCACAACGGTGGCGGGGGCAGCTCTCTGTCGCTGCCCGTGCCCATCAGCCCAGCGCTGCAGCCGCCAAAAGCAGGGGGCATGTGCTGCCTGGGCCAGGGCTCCCCCCGCTGCCTGGGCCAGGGCTCCCCCTGACTTTTAGGACGAGCTGAGTGGAAGGTGTTGAGCTCAAGAAACCCAGGTCTGCTGGGTTTAAAGTCCCTCATGCAGGGGTTGTGGTGAAAAATAAGCGTCTACTTGATTTTAGTTCTGTTTTGTTGGGGGTTTTTTTAATATAGAGGTGTCTTCAGCTCACAGTGCTTGAGTCTGCAAAGGAGCAGGAAGGAGGGCTCGGGCACACGGGGCAGGTGAGAGCTCACTCCCTTAGGAGCCTGGGACTGTTTCAGATGCTAACGGGGAACAGGGCAGAAGCAAAGCAATGCCCGGGCTCTGCGCAGGGAGGCCAGAAGCAGCCAGCACTTTGCAGGGGCTGCCGGGGCCGGGGGGTGGGAATCAGCCCCCACTAGAATTAGCTTTAAATCCCAGCCAGCCTGTGGCATCGCGACGGGTGCCCTGGTGTGGGTGCAGCTTGGAGCTGGGCACCCCGAAAAGGGAACCCTTGCCCCACGGGCAGCCCTGGGAAGCTGCAGGGTAGGTGGGAGCGCTACTTCAAAGAGAAGCTGGGAGCAAAAGGGTGTGTTACGGGAGGCAATAAGTAAGGAGGAGATTTATTTTTTTAAAAATAGATAATTATAGAATGTCCCCCAAGTTTCCTGCAGGTGCTGTGGGGAAATGCTGAATGTGAAGAGTTTAGTGATAAAATGCCCCTTTGCTTTATTTGCACAGATTTGCCCCAGGACAGCTCGGTGTTCAGGGTGCGGTACTGGGTTTCTGGCTGGAATCCAGCGGGTCCCTGGGGCTGCATGGGGAGGAACAAATGTTTCTGAGTGTCTGGGCTGAATGCAGAGGACAATCTCGGGTTTTAGGTTCGAAGCTGCCCCAAAGACGAGGTTTATCCCGATTCCTACTCGGCACAGCTGCCTGAGCTGCACATCTCTAGCCAAGCAGCAGTTCGGTCACCGTGTTAGTCTTGAGTGTCTGGTTGCAGCACTGCTCCATGCAAAGCAGTGCTGCAATTGCAGACCAGCATATTTTAATCTTTTTCTGGGTTGATTTGATTGTATTTCATTTCTTTTTCGGAGATACGCTGACTACTGAGATCAACAGTTGTTCGCAGCTGAGCCCTGACGCCCTTTCTTTTCTAAGTGTCGTAGTCCTTTCCCTGGCAATCTCAAGCAATATAGAGCCAAATGCAGCCTTTGGGTTTCCTTCCCCTTCCCTCACCCAGCCTGGGGTTGGGGTTGGCAGCGGCAGTCCGGCGACAGTGCCCACGGCCACAGCACCGAGCCGAGAGCCACGCTGCGGTAAATACGGAGCTGGGGAGGGATTGTGTGTATGCATGTGAGAAAGAGAGAGAAAGATGAAACTGATGCATTTCTTGAGAAAGGTGTAAGAATTTCACCTAAAAAGGGGCACATCTGCTTTGTTATTTATATAAAAAACAAAAAGCTAAATTCTGTCTTTTTCTTCTTCTTTTTTTTTTTTTTAAGTAAAAGTACACTGCTAATAATAATTATTAGGGGCCAGTTCTGCCTCCCTTCCTTGCGCCGAGTAAGTACTACTTCACTCTGCAATTTTCTACTTGCAGAGTAAGTAAATGTAGCAGAATTGGTCCCTCTGTGATTAAGAATCAAGTTTTTAGTCTGTTTTGGTTTTTTTGTTTGTTTTGGTTTGCGTTTTTTTTTTTAATTTTAATTGGTAGCGGTTTTTTATATTTCACTTAATTTTTTTCCCCGGTTCCGTTCCGTTGTGTCCTTATTTATGTAATATACTTTAACCTTAAAAGATGGCATGGATTCTTATGCCTTTCCTTTATTATTATTATTATTGTTATNTGACTCCGGATGGTGCTGCAGCAACCGTACAGCTCAGGACGGCACCTGGATAGTCCCCTCAGGACCAGGAGGGCAGTCCCCTGCATCCAGCCTACTCTCCCCAAGATGCAGACGAGACACTCTTTCCCAGCACAAGGTGTCCTGTCGTCATGGGAGCCCAAGCTGTGGAAGGGTCGGGATGGGAAGCCCAGACGGTCGCCAGCAGCACGGGGACAGCTCCCTTGCAGTACCCACCGCTTAGGGGCCCGGTGCCAGCCATGGTCCTTGTGAGAGCTCAGCAGGTTGGAGATGTTGCACTGGATTTATCCAGAGCGCAGCACAGTGATGCTGCTGGGTGGGAAGCCCTCAGCGGCCCCAAAGGAGGAGGTCTGTGAGGTGCTGGGTGTCCCAGCTATTTTGTTTCTGCCGGTTTGCACCAGTTTATGCCACTGCCCTAGACCTTCCCATCTCCAGCACAGCACAGCTTGCAGAAGCCCAGTGTGGGTCCCCTTGCCCAGCCACAGAGACAGAACCAGCCTCTTACCCCAAACCCAGCCCTTCATCCCTGCCACTGCTGCACCCAGAGTGGAGAACCGATGGAAAGTCCATTTCCCTGCTGCTTTCCAAAATAAAAATGGGCTTCAGAGCCGCCAAGCAAGAATAATTTTTCTAAGCCACATCAGGACGCAGTGATGCTGCCAGTGCCAGGACAGATTAAAACATGGAAGTCTGAGGAGGAAATGTGGGGATGCAGCTGGGGAGCTGGTGTCAGGGTGCCTGAGGTGGGTACAAGTGGGAGCAGAGGCACGGGAGAGGGGTCCCCAGGTGGCAGGATGGAACAGGGGCACACGAAAGAAGGGTGTGAAGGGAGGGACAGAGCTGCAGCTGAGACCTGTCCTCCCAGCCTGGCCTGCGTCTCCCAGTGCTGCATTCTCAGGCAGCTCCCTGAAAAAATAAAGGACTGATATAATTTATTGAGTATTATCCTGCAAGCAGCCCTAGAGACTGAAGGGAGCTGTTGCTGAATTGCGCCATCAAGTCAGCAGCTCCACTAGTCCCAGCAATTCTAGCCATTCGGAAAATAAAAAAACAATGTGACAGTTTTCATTTTGCTATAACTTTGTGATAAAACGGCTTCTCTTCACACAGCGAGGCACTGCTTTTGTAGTAGCTTTTACTGCTGCTCTCCGACTGCTGAAGGGAAGGGAGGCGGCGGTATCTGCAGCTCTGGGCACACCTGCCTTGTGCAAGGGAAAATAAGTCAATAACAGGAGTTTGTGACTGTGCACAGCTCTTGTTGCTGACGCTGGCTGGCTGCTGGCAGGCAGCGTGAGCAGCAGCAGCGTGGGCAGCGCACACCGTGAAGGAGCAGGAATGGCAGGGGCAGCGAGGGCAGCGTGGTGATGTCTGCATCTGCCCGACTGAGCTGGGCTGGCTGAGACCACAACAGCCCCAGGCTCCACTAATCCCCCATGGGTAAGGGCCCACAGAAGGGTCCGTGGGTGGGCAGGGGAGGCTGGGGCACAGTAAGGCAATGCCTGGAAATGCCACGCCAGGCTTGTGCTCCTGACCGGCATGAAACGTCTGCTGCTTGGGATTTATTTCACTGCCTGGTGAGCTGTCCTGGGCTGCCCTTTGGAGTTTCAGCTCCCACCTGTGCCCTGGGCAGGGGCACCCAACACCAAATCCTGCCCTGGGCTCTGCTAGGGCAGGAGCTTCCACAGCAGCTACTCGGACCTCAGCTTCTGGGCCACACAAGGTCTGTCCAGGGGATGCTGGAGACCATACTCAGAGAAACATATGCCTTTGCCCATTCTCAGATTTATCACTCCCAGTTTGTTGTCCAGGTCTGTCCAGGTATTTTTGCAGGGAGGAACAGGGACAGGTTTCCTCGCTCCCTGCGAGCTCGGGGAACCTCTTTGCCCCTTGGTCCCTCCCTGCCCAAGACAGCTGCCCACATGGGACCCCTCCTAGCTTTGTTTCCCACTCCCCTTCTTAGCTTTGCATCTCTCTCCCTCAGGCACCTGCAGCTCCTGCCCTCCTGTGCCTGCTGTGTGTCTTTAAATGCTGGTGGAGAGCTTTCTCCAGGTGCTGCTGGTTTTGGGTCCTGCAATCTCTGTTCCCTCTTTCTCTCCCCCTCAGTCCTTGGCTGGGTATGTTTTCATTTTTCATACACCATCTCTGACTCCAAATACCTTTTCAAACTCCAGCTTGGACCCTGTGTGTTTCTCAGCAGCCTCCTGCAGGTAAGAAGGCACCATCCTCTCCCTACCTGCTTCTCTAGCCCTAATTCTACTCCCTCCAGACCCCACCGCACCACTGACTCTCAGGGAGCATTTCCAGCTCCTTGTGGCTGCAGGCTCTTGCTGCAGAGACAGGCTTTAAGAACGGAGGATCACCAGATGTTACCCAAGAAATACCTTAAAGGAGGGCTAGGATAAGGAGAAGTTACACAGGGCGCAGATAGAAGCCAGCATCTCCATTTCATAGCTGCTGCTCTGCCCACTTAAGCTGGGGTGGACTATGTGCCCAGCTCCCCGTGCAGCGGCCGAAGACCCTGCGCTGGAGCTGCCTGTGTGGACCTTGTCCTGTGACGGCCGTGGCTTCGCCCAGTGTGCTGGAGGAGATGCAAGAGGCTGGGTGCGGGACAAACAACGAGTTTCCTTTGCAAAGGGGAGGAGGCAGCAGATCCCTGCCTGCAGAGCAAGCAAGAGCCTCCCACCACTACTGCTTTCTGTTTCTCCTCCCAGCAGAGCCCTCCCTCTGGCCTCGAGGCCTGTGTGGCCGCTCAGGCGCCATGGCTGAGACGGCTGCTATGGCCGAGCTGAAAGAGGATCTGACCTGTCCCATCTGCCTGAGCATTTACAACAACCCCGTGTCCCTGAGTTGTGGGCACAGCTTCTGCAAGGAGTGCATCCAGGAGACGTGGAGCTGCCGGCAGAGCCAGCTGGGCTCTCCCAGCTGCCCAGTGTGCTGCACCCAAGCAGACCCTGCTACGGAGCTGCAGCCCAACTTCCAGCTCCGCAGCATAGCGCAGAAGTTGTTGGATACTCCCACTCATCAAGAGAAGGAAAAGAGTGAAGCGCGACGCGAAGAGAAGGGGGAAAGGTCGGGCCAGCGAGATGAGGTGATCCTGTGTGATTTCTGCCTTCAGGAGCCCCAGCCAGCCGTGAAGACCTGCCTGAGCTGCGAGGCCTCCCTGTGCCAAGCCCACCTGAGCAAGCACAGCACGAAGAACCCCCTAAAACAGCATGTCCTGGTGGATCCCTGTGACGATCAGTTTTTGGCTGAGAGGAGATGCCCCCAGCACAGCAAACTGCTGGAGTGCTACTGCCAGACAGACTTGGCCTGCATCTGCGTGCTGTGCAGTGTCACCACCGCCCACAAGGACCACAGGATCATCTCTGTGGAAGAGGCTGTTGCCCAAGCACAGGTAAGAGGCAGCCGGGACAGCAGCCCGGGCACAGATTACACTAGGAAATCCACGGGAGTCTGTCGCACAGAGAGTTGCCCTTGGCACAGGGATGAAACAGCTGCCGAGCTTCAGATCTGTAGACTCAGGATGGGGCTAACTCTCCATCTTGGGATATTGGGCTTTTATTCCTTATGTTGCCCCAAATTCCCTCTGGGCTTGCCCTTCCGGATATAAAACAATATGTTATAGATACTTTCTGTGCATCTCGAGGAGCCAGCCTGGTGGGACTGAGTGCTTATGGCTATGCTTTTAGTCCTTGGTGCACTTTCAAGCTGGAAGATCAGCCTGGGCTGCATTTATGCAAAGACAATTCATGACAGCATAACAGAAATGAAGCTGTTAGCACTGAAAGTAGCTTTAGGTGTGGCCATTGCACCTTAACAGTTTTCAGTTTCAAAACATCTTTCCTGTGCTCTTAATTGTGGTGTTTGTCCAGGAATTAAATCTTCCAGTAAACTTTTGTGTATTGCTTTGTCCTGAGAGCATGCAGTTAACAAATATTTTACAGGTCTAGCTCAACCTGTTAACATCAGATTGCTGATCTTGTGCATGTGTCGGTCCTATCCTGGTACCTCCCCCTGCTTATTTTTATAGATTGACCTTCCTAAAACTCTGGAAACAGCGAAACAACGTGAAGCTGAGCTGAATCAAAGCATTGCAAACCTGCTGAAACAAGAGGAGGAAGTAAAGGTTTGTTCCAAGGTCCCATACCTCTTTGGGGACGGTTACATGTTGGTAGTTTATGAGATAACATTTTCTTCTGCCCTTCCCCAGTTCATGGATTCCAAAGCTTTTTTGAGTTCCTGGGTGGTTTTTTACTGATATTTTCTATCTTTCTTCCTTGAGGGAGGATGTTTAACATCTTTCTTATCAGTCTGAAAAGTACATTCTTAGTTCCAAAGGGTGTTTGAGCTTGAAAGTTGCTGTTAAGACAATGCCTCCTGTTTGGTGGGTGGCTTCTGCCCATATCTCCCTACCCTCCAACCTTATTCAATTTGCTGACTCTAAAATATTTATGGAGAAGATACAGACGATGTTATAGTGGTTTTATTCCTCTTTACATCAAGAAATCCCTTTAGGTTAGCCTGTGGTTCTAAGAAGGTGGTAGAATTGAAGTTAAAAGACTGCACCCAAGTGTATGGTTTTTGCTTCCAGCATGCAAACACCTATCTAAAAGCTCTGAAAAAGCTTAGGCAGAATTAGCATTTGCCTTCCTCCTATACCAGTAAAAGTGATTGGACTAGAAGACTTGGTAGTGGGCAAAGGAACTGTTCCCTTCTAGTCTGAAAACAAAGCTGTAGCTGTTGGCAGTGTCCTGTCTGACAGTGTAGCTGCTTTCAGCTGGTGAAGGAAGATTGGTGGAGGCAGTAAGCAGAAAAACTGTTTTTCCTCATCCATCCTTAAAAGGATGAAAGGCAATGTATCTGTAGAGAAATACCAGTGCAGGATAAGGAAATGAATGCATAGTGGAAAGTCTGCAGCAAGTATCACGCAAGAAGCACTACTTTTTCATCTTTTTCTGGTCAGCTGCCAGATGCTGGGGAAGGCCACTTATGTCACTTGGCCTTTCTGTTGTCAGCGAGACATCTTGGCTTGTTGTTGCTTGGAGAGGCACTAAGTTAGTAGTTACTACTTTCAGCCCAGAAAAGACCTCTCACTCTTTTCTGAGTGAGAGTTAGTGTGGAAAACGTAAAATTCAGTCCCTGACATCTTTGAAAGTGTTTTCTTAATAGACTAATGAAAGCCTGCAGAGGAATCGCGTGGAGAGCCTATTTGAAGAGATGTGTCTGCAGCTAAATAACAACAAAAGAGATGTCCTGAAAGCTCTCTGGTACAGTAAGAAGCAACAGCTTTCTGAGATTCAGGCAGAGATGCAGAAACAGAAGGAGAAGAGGGATGCAGCCAGCTGTAACGTAGAGGAGCTGGAAGCTCTGGGAAACCAGAAAGACCTAGTTCTTTGTGTCAAGGTATGTAACAGCATCTCCCTTCCCAGAGATACTTGGTTCTTGGTCTGGCCTTTGCCTGTGCTATGCTAATTCTACCTTCAAAATGTCTTTTACAGGCTTTTGCAGCGATTCAAGCCAGGTAAGGTCTTCCTGAGGTGGTCTACTACTTCATTACATGTTGTTTCAGGTGACTGATGGTCCAGCAGTGCAGGTCTGCTAGCCCAGGCTGCAGGGCTCAGCCTCGCAGTCCCTTCATCACACTCTGAGCCTGGTTTTGTCAAAGACTTGGAGAAGCCCTAAAATATTAATAGAGGTTATGTGTGTCTCTTCATGTACAACATGGCTTTCTTCTGTACCGTCTACACCTGTTCTCAAGACCCATTCTGAGGGCAATTCCTGAAAATTTAGGTCCCTGGGTGGGCATGTAAATGACCAATGAGCTTACACATCCTGAGTTGTTCTCCAGCTTACATTGCCTTCTGCTTGTAAGAAGCAAATGTGACAGGAGCCAAACCATGCAGTGAAGTCATGAGTCTACAAAGCTCATGCCTTTTTTCCTGAGCTGTTCCCCCATCGTCTGCCCTGTGCTGTCCTTCCACCACATCCCACCCCTGCGTGCACACAGGCTCCCTCAGCCTGACCTTTCCCCAGCTCTGCATTTCAGGTGCAGCAGTTGTCCCTTGGCTGTAATGACACAGCCCCTCTCATTTGCTGTCCCAGCTTCCCAGCTGCTGCCCCTGACACCTTTGCTAGCTCATGCTCTGGGATCTTGAGGACTGTAACTGCAAAGATAATGCCAGGGTCTCTCCTGGCAAAAGATGGGGCTGAGACAAGGTCTTGTGAGGACAGATATTGTCCATGGAGTGAACTGCAACCTAAAGATGTTGAAGAGATTTGGGGTTCCGAGAAAAGTCTCTTAAGAGGGGGAGTCCCTGGTAAAGCAGCAGAGGGAGGGGAGGATAGAAGCTGCTTTCTGTATCTCCCATCGACGCTGGGTGTGGAGTGGGGGGTGCAGTTGTTGGCTCAGGGATGGGGTTGGTGATGGTTTTATGATGACCTTCTGCTCTTCTGATGCCTTTCTGCATGTTTTAGGCTAAACAAGCCAGAGCCAGTTCTTAACAGAGATGATGTAACACTGCCAAAGCCACCTGTTCTTTTCAGTGAATTAACAACACAGGCTACTCAAAGGCTTTTCCAGCAATTCTTCTCAGACATGCAGTCCTTATTTAAAGCACCACCTGGTAAGAGATCATTTTACAACATGACAAGCATGATGGAGAAGTTAACAACACGTATTTAAGAAAGGTCTGTAGTAGGACACCAAGTACCTCTAGGAGAACTGATTACTAACATTGTATGACTATTTTCACATATGGGTCCATAAAAGGGTACTTGTTCTGGGTTTCAGTGCTTTGGGACATGCCTTGAATACACCCTGTTAAAATGGGGGGCTCTGGGTAAAGAGGTGTGGATGTCTTAGGAGTTTTCTGGGAGACTTAAGAGAATGGCAACACCTGTTTTGTCTGTAGCATCCCTTAGATTCAAAGCACAGGGAGAGTCGAGAACTCAGCACAGCGGCGGCAGGTGGAGTTTGCCTTACGACGTGAATAATCTACTCTTTCTATGAAATAATTCTATGCTTTTGTAATGGTTTGTAAGACCAACTTACAGTCCAGGTGCTGTGGATGGTGGGACGCTTGGCCAACTGAATCAAAAAAGTTAGGGTTCCCTTTTTGCTCTTTGATGTTGCTTGAGCCACTGCTGACAGTGAGCCTAGGGTCCAGAGAGATGGCTGGGGTGGGAAAGCTCTGACCAGAGCGTGCGTGACAGTGTGCGACCTGCACACCTCATTTGCTGCCGTCCACACGGCCTTGGGTACACCAAGAAGCACACTGTGTTCACGGCTGCTCCCGAGCTCTGTCTCTACCATCCCTGTAAGCACAGCCCAGACCTATTCTGGCTAGAAAGCCTCAGATCCAGGTTCTCCTAATTGTCTGTGCCATCTGAACGATTTTGGTTAGTTGCCCAAGTCCCTGCAGATGTTTCAGTTTTCTCAAGAAGTAACTTTCAGAGTGGAAAAATGCCACAATATAGAAATGCATTACGTGCAAGAGAAGGTCTGAATGAAAACATTCTGCAGGTTTCTGAGTGTAGAATTAACTTCTTGTGACTGGCCGTGCTCGGAAGTTTTGAGAGTTCTAGAAAATAACTTCAAATGAACTTAAGCATATAAGCATTTATAAAATGGCTGTGCTGCTGTTCACAAATTTCTTACACATGGAAGTTAATCTGGGAAGTTTTTTTAAATGTCTAATGAAGCTCTGCAGGACAATGATAGAAAACTAAAATCTAAGAATTGCTGTAGTTGGAAACAAAACCAAAAAGTCACTTTATAATTGGGGAAAAAAAAAAAAAGAACCCCCCCCAGTATTTCTTGAAATGTGGTATCAACCCTCTTTAGAATTACATAGGAGCAGCTAAGAGAGGTGCAGAAGGTGTTTCAGTTATATGCTTTTAATGACTTGGGTGGGTTGGACTTGGATGACTTGGATTAGGAAATCCAGCTTTTGGCAATGGGGATGTATGCAAATCTGTGGATTTATCTGTTAATCGGAACGTGTCTGTCTTTCTTTCTGTAGTTCAGGAACATCTGACTGTTCCGTTGAATCAAACACATGTTTCCTGTTGCGTCGCAGTTCCTCAATCCTTTCAATGGTCTCCATTTGCAAGCCCACTAACACACATACGCAGTCCATACAGTCCACGCAGTGACATCATAAGCCTGCGGAGTGAACAGGCATTCTCAGAGGGCTGTCACTTCTGGGAGGTGGACACCAGCAAAGCAAAGAACTGGAAGCTTGGAACTATTCATTCCAGCATTGAGTGCTACCTAGAAAAGTTTCTGGATTCCCTCTTTGTGTTCCTAGGTCAAACAATGATCAGAAAAAGTTCATTTCCTAGAGCTCTCAATGTGGTCAGGGTAGAGCTGGACTGTGGAAAACATACAGTGACATTTTATAACGCATCTATCGAGGATGGAGATCCTGCTGAGAGCCTCAGGATTATACAAACAGTTAATATCCCTCCGTACTATCCTGCCTATGCAATCTTTGGCACACGCGATGGCTCGCTGACGCTCCTGTAGTGATGTGGGGACAAGGTGCTGTTTTGTATTTCCAGGCCTGCCTAGTACCAGGACTGCTGCTGCACAGAGGCTGTGCGAAGCTGGGATATTAGAAATTGGATTTTGGGCTGTTGTGACAACTCATCTGTGTGAGGGCAAGGTCCCTGTGGGGTGTATCACAACGTGCTGCCACTTACTGCAAGAGTTCCTATCTTATTTGTTCTGTTAATTGCGATGGAAATACTGTTAAGTTGCACTTTCACTTGACTGCATCAAATACTGTGCTGCATGTTATTAAAGTAGTTTAGTTTGCAAAAATTCAATGGCAATTTCGTTTGTAAAAAGTTGACACCACAACGTTTACTGCTACAGAACTAAGCAGCAGCAATGCTGAACTTTGCTCTAATGCATCAGCTTTTACCTGCCTTCCTCTGCCCATCCTGCACAACCTAAGCCACCCGTTGCAGAAGCAGAGCTGGTCTGGGAGGTGCATAGACACTAGGGAGTAAAACACCTGGCTTCCCTTGCTCTCGGCTGCTGTTGTTCCCTGTGATCCCTCTGATATCTCACTTACCCACTTGCCTCAATTGTATTTTCTACTCAGCTATGAAAAAAAATCGCAGCAAGGGGAGTACTAAAAAGGAAAAGTCCTGTACCTTTAGTCTGTGCCATATAGGGCCTGGACTAGCTTGTTCTTATGATTGTCCAAACACCTTGGATGATATTCCTGCCTGCTGCTTGTGGCTTTGCTGTCTTCAGGCAGAGCCAGGGTATCTGCATGAAATAGTCCAGGAAGAAGCTCTCTGCCCTAGCAGGGACAGTGACAGACCTTGGGGGACACTACAGTTTTGCATATGCTGAAAGAAATCCTTGTTCAGTCTTACAAGAAAGTGGCTGTGTTTTGTCTTTTGCATTTTATACACAAAAATGATACAGAAAACCGTGTGGGTAGAGTTGAGTCTCCTAAACGCAGCTGCAGTGGCTGCTGCTTTGCCTGGTCTCTGGTGGTACGGGTGCAGACAGAGGCAAACAGGGCTCGTAACACGGTACAAGGATGTTCCTATCCTACAGTGCCTTTCTGAGAGCCTTTACCAGCGCTCATTTTCCCTGACAGCTGGCTCCAGGTAAACCAGCCTTAAGAAGTCCCAGTAAAACTCTCCCCTGCGTTCACCCTATTTTACCATTAGCGGAGTGTCTGTAACTGCTGCAGAGAATAACCAGACAAAGAAGAGGGAATTCCTGGCTTACCTCTGCCAGGTTCATACTCTTCTCACCCAGGATTTATCTTTAAATCACGGTCCCTGGTGTGGGATGGAGGATTTTTCTTGAAGGACAGGAGGCTGCAGGAGAATTGTCCACCTCATGCCCTCCCCAGCACCCCCTGTCCCCACCAGCCTGTTGAGGGCTCACCCACAGAACGATGCTGCCTGAGGCCACGCAATAACTGAGAGCAGACATCTTCTCATGGCTGCCACAGCTTACAAGAACTATTTCCGGATGGAGCACGGGACGGGGAACTTGTCTCTGCCTATCAGAGGAAGGACTTACAGCATCTGGGCTGGTTCTCCAGGCTGGGCGCAAAGCCAAGGACATCTTTTCAGTTTCGTTTCTCGCAGACCGGCTAACACGTCAGGTTTGCAGCCATGGCAAAAGCTAAGGAAGAATCTGGAGGGGGTGCAAGCCTGGAGGACGAACTCAGCTGTCCCATCTGCCTGTGTCTGTACAAGAACCCGGTGTCGCTGAGCTGCGGTCACAGCTTCTGCAAGCAGTGCATCCAGAAGGCGCTGGGTGCCCAGCAGCAATCCAAAAACCCTTACTCCTGCCCCATGTGCAAGGTCCAGCTGGGGCCTATCCTGGAGCTGCAGAAGAATTTTCAGCTGTGTAGCATTGTGGAGGCATTTATGGCCACCGCTTCCAAAGGACAACAGGATGAAGGTGCTGCAAAGGGGAAGGAGATGGTTCCTTGTGATTTCTGCCTGGATCAGTCCCAGCCAGCGGTGAAAACCTGCGTGACCTGCGAAGCGTCTTTGTGCCAAGCCCATCTGAGCAAACACAATGCCAAGGCTTCCCAACAGGACCACGTCCTGGTGGAGGTGGGCATGGGTGGTGTGCTGGAGGAGAGGAAGTGTCGGGAGCATGGCAAGCTGCTGGAGTGCTACTGCCAGGATGAAGAGCTGTACATCTGCATGCTCTGCTCTATCGCTGGACGACACAAGGGCCACAACATTATCACTCTGAAGGAGGCACATGACAAACAGCTGGTAAGGGGCTCTCCTCTCCCCATGACTTCAAATTCCTGACCTGGGGAAAGGGGAGAAGCTGCAGTAAGGTTTTCACTGGGAAATGGGGACGGTGGGGCGAGGGCACGCACGCACACAGCAGCTCGGGGGAGTTCGTGTCTGGCCCAGCAGGGTGTGTTGCGCTGAAATCTGCTTTCTATTTCCTCGTTCGTGTTGCGAAAGCAGCCTGGCAGACTAAGCAGAGGGAGAAGAGCAGAGAAAGGTGTTTAGGGGCTGACCAGGCAAGGGTGGTTAAATCCTACAGTGTGTGTTTATGTGGCTGTGTGTGGGGGAGACCGCGAGCAGGGCCCCGCTGCCTACGCCACGGAAGGACAAGGACGACACGGAAGGACAAGGACGTGCCTGTCCTGCGCAGCCCCAGGCAACTGCAATCTGCCACTGGCAAGTGTATTCCTGCCTGGGATAAGTAAGTATTCTTGTGGGGATTAAGCAATTTCTCTCTTCACTGAGCCTCAGGACCCCACCACTGCTGAGCTTTGGGTTGGGAAACAGGTTTTCCCACTCGAGGCCCTTCCCTTTGGCTCCCACCTCCCTCTGCAGAGCCAATGTCCCAGCAGGCACAGAGATGTGGGGCCTCGTTGTCCTTGCCTTTGAGTCCAGCTGTCCTCGAAATGCTCCAGAATCGGCTGAGATCGAGGGGCTAAAACGCATTTGCAACGTTTACTCACTGCCTTGCTTTTGAAATTTCTGGGCTCAGTTTAGAGGCCACGCAAAACACCTTGCAGGAACCCAGGCCATGGGCAGGAAATGCCTGGCTTGCTCTGGACCTCAGGACAGGTCACAGTCTTCTCAGGAATGAGCAGGAAGAATCCTTCGCAGTTATACATGTCGCAAAGTAACCTTCTCCCCCAAGTTAAATATAAAAGTTCAGGGCCTCTAAATGGGAGCGGGCTGTGTAGGGTGGCAGCAATTTCCTACATCCCTAGAGCTGGTAAAGGAGCAACATTGCCTTATGTATGAGGAAGCCATCTCCATGGGTAGGCTGAGATCTCAGCTTCATATTCTTGTTTTGTTGTTGTTGTTTAAACTCCCCAGGATACCCAGGGAAGTCAGGAATGCAGCTCTTCAAGGGAAACTATAAGAGAGTTTTGGTGCAAGGAACTTTGATCGAATTCTACCTTTTAATTTTTCAAAAATTAAAACTCTCGAGCTGCGACAAATATCCCTATGGAAAACCTAAGCTTTCTGGCATCATTTTTATTAAAGAAATAGGAATCTGGCAGCTGTGTCTGCCGTGGTCGTTCATGGGTGCTCAAGGTGTGAAAACACTGCTGGAGGCAGCCAGGAGCAACCAGAACCATTCAGAGACTGTCTGATCCCCGCAGAACCAGGTTTAATGTCCCCTCTGCAATGTGTTATCGTGCAGTATAACAGCACTCAACGATTGTAGTAGCTGTTAAAATAAACAGCAGTGTGAGTACTGCTGTTGTGCTAATCTTCATGAAAGATGGTTGCTTATTACCTCATCCTCAGATCCCACAGCTACTGACAGATGTGAAAATTAAGGGCTTGGATTATATTAGGCACATGTGAAGATTCTGGCAGGAACAGAGCTTTAACAGATAAAGTGAGATTTATTCATTTAAAGTGAAACTTATTCAGAGGGAAAGTTGTTTATTAAGCTACCACACAAAGTCACATACATATAAAAATTAAACATTAACTGGAAAGATTTCAAGATCATATCAGTTTTCGTTATGTCCTGTCTCTATGATGAGGCAAGTGAATGCAATTTATTACAGGACTTGCTGGTGAAAGCGGGCAGGTAGAAGGCGCTCGTGCCACTTCACCAGCTCTACAGACTGCCAGTCTGGTTTAGACCTGCTTCCCTGCTATGAATGAAGTTCAATGCTGTCTTTCCTTCTGCTAGGATGAACTCTCCCGCACGGAGAAGTGGCTGCAGCAACGTAAAAGTGCCTTAGTTACTGCCCTAAAAGAACTTCAGAAAAACGAGCAGCAGCTCAAGGTTGGTACCCAGATCGCCGCTAATTTGAAGCCTCTTTCTGCCACTATTTCCCAGAAATAAGTGATGGCAACAATAGTGTTAGAAGCAGATGAATAGAAAGAGACATAGCCCAAAGTAGGGAAAATACTGATGTAAGAAACTTCCAGAAGCCAACCTGTCTCAGAGCCTCCCAGCACAGCTCCACAGCCAGCTGGGAGACTCCACCATTAATTGTGGTTGCCCAGACCACGTTGCAGAAATGGTAGACGACAGGTTGTACATATCATTGTGTAATTTTAAAATTTTCTATCCGTTAAATAAAATAAAACCGATTTTAATCTACAAGTGGGATTTTCAGTGTCTACCAATACAGTTCTCATATTGCTAGCTGAATTTTATCTGATTTTGCCACTTCATCAGGCTTCATTTTCATAACTCTCTGTTTAATCTGATATTCTAAGCAAGTGCTTATTGTCCACTTCCTTCTAATGCCAGCGCAAAGGGTAGATACAGTCCTAATTTGTAAACAGAGACACTGGGCTGAAGTGTTGAGCTCCTGAGGCAGTGCTTTGTTTTCTTACCTGTTCATTTAGACCAACACGCAAACAGTGGCTTCCCAGCTGCAAAAGATGTTTGAAGAGATAAAGACAGAGTTGATTCAGAAAAGTAGTAAGGTCCAGAATGACATTCAGTCCAATGAGAAAAAACAACTGGCAGACATTGCGAAAGTGAAAAAGCAAATGGAACAAAGTCGAGATGAGGCTGAGCAGCATCTTCAGTCTTTGCGGAAGATGAGACAGCAAAGAGATGCTTTCCTCTTCTTCAAAGTAAGCTGTGATATTCTGCTTTTCTTCATGAATGTGCCTATTTCTCAGACAGCTGCTCTTTCTGAAAATTCCACTAACAATTTCTTTCCTTTTTTTTGTTTTTTGGCAATCCTATTTGTAGGAATTTAAGCTGACCAAGGACAGGTATGTTGCACCTGAAGACACTTGTTTTCTTCTTTGAAAAAATATGGTGTTGATAACTAGGATCAAACCCCACTGTGCCACTCTGTCCCAGCACCCTACACTGCAAAGCTGATCTCTATTCCAGATGAGCCAGAGGGCATCACATCCATACAATCAATGAGGATGGAGAGATACCTACCTCCCATTCTGGAGGTCCCTTTAAGTTTCAGTTCTCTTGGCAGCTACATGGTTGCTGGATTCTGATGAAAACTGCTGGCTTTTCTTACCAGAAAAAATGTTTTTATCAGAGATGAAGCTGATAGGGTTCCGTTCATAGCAACATTCTCTTGAATGCATTTTGGTGACACTCCTGCAATTAAGTTCAGGTGAACAGCCTTTGACTGCAGAGGTAACTGGCTCATTTCCCATCAATTTTTAATTCTGCTTGTGGACAGTCTTAATAGCTAGGCAAATTTATTATCCCTGCTCTTGCAAGTGACACATTTAATTCATAACATCACTTCCTAATTGACGCCTGGGTGTCAACTCTAATTCAATGGTGCAGAACTACACTAACAGTAAGTTACAGATCCACAAGAGATTTTGCTGCAGCACTAAACTCCCCATCCAGAAGAAGGGCTAGCTTAAAAGTCTAGCTGGATTTTTAAGATGTCATCGCTGCAGCTTGTACAAATTAAAGTTGAGTTTGAGCTTGGATTGTAAGGATAACTTTGAATCACCACGTACCTAGGGGCTGTGCTGGCAGCAGCACAGTCCATTACTCACAGCTGTGCCGCAAGTCAAAATCTAGCCCGTGGGATCAAAGTCATTTTCCAGAAGCCTGGACACCATTTAATATGTTTGGCATTTTCTTTCTATCATGATGGCAGTTGTGCTAGAACAGTAAGAACCGACCCATAGCAGGTCAAAGCACTGTTCACACAATGGTACTAGCAAAACACCTTCCCCTTTCTCATTTTCAGCATTTGAAAATTCCCATCCAGGTTTGGTAAGCAAAAGACATTGCCAAAAATATAACAATATATGCCAATTGCAACTCAGTTAACCTTATCAAAGAGCTGTTTACATGATACCTCACATTACCAAAGCACCCTCCTCTTTATTGAGTCCTTTTTACTGAAGGAGTTTGTTAACGTTCTAATGCTAAATGGTTTTCCTTGGTGAAATGACTGCCTGCGCCCTAGAATTGCAACTCAGAATTTCAGCACCAGCAGGATGGACGTGTCGGTAGTGCAGATGGATAAGGACAAGAACACCTCTTACGAATACCTGAGACGCGACTTCATGAGTCGTCTGAACTCGCTGCTGCAAAACGTGCAAAGTGAGTAAACTTCCCCATCGTGCAACCATGTACCACTGACCCCAAGCAGAAAACAGCAAGCCCTGGGGGTTAGTGAGTGGGGCTGATGGCTGCTGAATGCTAGCTCCTCCATATGGTGCGTGTGCGTGGACTCGAGGGGCTGATGAGGATTCAGATGGGGTCTTGGGATGTTGGAGAGGAGAGAATGAAGGAGGCAGAAAGGCTGTTTGTAGGGATAACAAGGAAGAGATCGGCTCCTAACCAGCGTAAGGCCAGCTCTTCTCTGATGTGTTTTCGTACTCCCACCTATCTCCCAAGTCCTTGGGTGCTCAATTATGCTTTCCAGAAACATCCCCTTTGTTTGCCCACACCTATCCCCACCTAGTTTCTCTCCGATCGTGAGATCCAGAAGCACAGTACCAAGTCTGAAACTTGAACGCATTGCCAGCTTTGTAAAACATTCTTCTCATCTTTCTTAGGTGAACTCAACAACCAAATTAAGAAGAACAGGTAAATCCTTGTCTTTACTTACAAAATGTTCCCTGCACATTTCACCAACAGTTGTTCATTTAAGGACTGTGTGTCCACGTGCTCCTCTGCTTTAGTCTCATGGAGAGCCAAGCAGAGTTTAGAAGCTGCCCTTCATCATAAAAGAGGGGGTCAGTTCTATTCATGTCTCTTGATTTCGTTATTAACAATATGTGATTTGTGTTTTATGAGGCACTAAGACTCAACACTCTTTCTTTACAGTGGGGCTTCAAATCCTGGTACCTCTTCAAACCGTAAGTGTTCAAAAATACCAGATATTCCTCAGGACTCTGGCCTGGGGCTGGGGATCTTGTAGAGAAAATCTCTCACCTAAAAATGTGAACAGCATTGTTTTTTTGCATGCATCTCCTCTCCTTGCCAGAGGTGAGACCAGCAGGAGTGCAGCCTTAGGCCACAGTTCTCGAAATCTGCATTGGGCAGAAATCTCTGGGAATTCACCAGAGAACTCATTTATCTTCAGCCTGAAGGAGAGACTGGGTTTGCTTCAGTACTCAGGAAAAGTCTGAGCCTGCTCTGCAGAAAGGCTGTGGAGGGGTTCCCACCAGCTGAGCAGGAGACGGAGCAAACCCAGTGCCTGAAAGGATTCCCAGGGAAATCCAAATGCTGCAGGAGACACTAAATCTGTAAACGGTATTTCTCTTCAGATAGCACTAGTCCAATGCTCAACTAGATTTCTGCTGGGTACAGTAATGCATCTTTTCTGTAAGCTTTTTTTATGAAAACTTTTTTAGAAGTTATATGAAAGATTGTAAAGGGGTTTTTTAATTGTTCAGTTTGCAAACAAGTTTTTCTTAATTCATAAATTCAAAATATAATCCCACTTTCTTCACCAATTTTTAATTTTTGGAGGGGGAAAATATTCTTTTCTGACAAGCATTTTTTAGGGACAGGTTAACGACAACATTTTACTTTGGAAGGGATGTGTTTGAGAACAGCTGCTGATGGCAGGAGTTGAGGACAATGCAGTCTTGCCCGAAATGCAAATATATTTGTCTTATCAGGTATACCTGAATACCCAGGAACAGATCCTTTTGCTCATTTTTTTGGAAATCATAATGGATGGGGAGCACAAGAATCATGGGATTCAGGTAAGCGATTAAATGGAGTTTTAATTACACAGCACAGCTCAACAATACAGTTGCTTTCATTTAACATAATTCCACTGTCAAATCTAAAGGTATATTTTTAAATCAGTGTACATAGCTGTTTATTTGTCTTGTGAGCTCAGTCTTCTACAGGCACATCAATGTGTGTTTTCTGTACAGAACCCATTACTCAAAACAAGGGAGGGAGAAGAAATATTTTTTCTAAGGCAATGCAAAGCTGTACTTGGAAGCAACTTGTCAAATATGTATTAGCATATTACTTTATTATTACAGTAAGTGAAGCTTTTTGATCTTTCTATTCCTACAGCACGAAACCAACAGAGATCATCACCCTTCACTTTTGGTAACTTCTATGGTTAATGGCCTGCATTTAGCCATAAGTAAGGGAGAGATGAAAAAAAAAAAGAAGTCAGAGCTGAGATGAGAAGAAAAAGTTAAATATTTTCAGAAGTGTTCTCTAATAATGGGAAACTGCCAAGTGTCTTGACCTCCCCTGCATACCAGCTATTAAAAGCAATTCTGCAACATATGCAAATTTAGAAAAGAAGTGCTAAGAATTAACATGGACACAAGAGAATCTCCAACTGCTGCTGACTTCCAAACTATGGACTATATATACATGTAATCTACTAATGGATACTTGTCTACTGTTAATTGTGGTGACTTGGTTGTCATTTTGTGGTTGGATAACAAAATAAATGGCTACAGATACAGCTAAGCAAGGCTGGCTGATTTCATACCATCACCAGAAATCAACTGCTGAGAGCATTGTGGATGACTGCAGTAGAAAGCTGCTCAGGATGCCACACATTTGGCTTACCACATTAAAAAGAAGTGATCTTTGTTGCAAAGAATTCATTATCTTTGTGTGCAACCAACTTAGACAGCCTCTGAGCCACATTATAACACTTCTTCTACAGAGTACTTGAAGAGCTGTGCAAAATACCATGGTCAGCAGTGTAGAATGATGCTTTAGTGGCCACAGCTTCATGTGTACAGATGTTCCATTCTGATCAAGCACATGCTGTGCTTTCCAGATGTAGCCAGTATTGCACATGTAAGCTCCACAAAGGGATTTCACGGACACTGCCAGGCAGATAGGCTCCCTCTTTTTTGCAGTCGGCTGCTCTGTGCCTAGTTGTGGTTTGGATCCAATAAGTAGGTTCACAACCGGAGTGTTTCTTCTCCAAATAATAAATATATTCTATTGCAGACTAAGGTTGCCAACGTAAATATTTTAGGAAACAAAGCCTAAAGTTCTGTGTGTTTCTATATAAATTAGGACTCATGACTACAACTCCATTCTGCCACTTGTGATATTCAGCATATACCTAACTGCAGGGATTAAAACAAATAAATAAACTCAGCAAAAGCCATCTCAGATTCAGAGTAACATCTCCCTTCGTGGTTTAAATGGACTCGCCGAGCTGCAATGGATCTGCAGCCCTTGCTCTGCTGCACACATCAATTGTCAGCATAACAGAAAGTGCGTGGCCAAATTTTGGGAGCTCAGCAGTAGCTCAAGGTGACTTTGCAATTATTCCCCGCTGCTTGAAGCCAGTGAGACACGAAGGGCAGCTGCTCTCAACCACTCAAATGAGGCAAAAGAAATGAGCCTGTCCTTCAGCACTTTTATTACCTGGGCTTCTCCCACAGCAGGCTGGGTGAAGGCCATTCGTGCTTCAAGGAAGAGCTCTGCAGCCCTCACTAGACAGTTGTAACGCTGCCTTTGAAGCATCGATCACAGATTAACCAGTATCCCGCTATGACTGAAGTACTTAGCTTATCCAAAACCTGGGACCAATGGGACTTAATGACCAAAACGAAGACAAAAATTGCCTGGATGGAAGTTACCTAGCATCTAATTTGGAGAGAAAAGCACATGTAGCTCTTTACTGCTAGGCTTATCAGACTCGAGTTTGGGGTTGAAGTCAATACATGCCAAAATGGAGCAAAAGAAGGTGACTCTATCAGAGGCAAAATTAATATGATCCAGGAGATAAGGACTTTATAATTGCTACTATATGGCAAAAGCAACGGATTTCATTTCAAGTAGATTGGAAAAAATACTTTTTTAATTCTGCTGCAGGCTCACAAAGCTTTTGGATCAAAATTAATGTCTAGGAAGGTAGATTTTCTGAGTTAGATACTAAGCTGACGGTGCAGTTTATTTCTGCCATACATTTCCCTGATATAGTATTAGCAAAGTTAGACTCCTCTGAATTTGTGACTTGTCGTATTTTTAATATTCTATGCTTTAGCCTTAAGGAAGCAAAGAGAGGTGAAAGACAAGATGAAAGTGATGTAAAAAAACACGCTGGAGTCCAGCAGTTATTTAACTAAGCCTTCTAACCCACAACAATGCTCTGAAAATTTTAACACCTAATTAGTTTTTGACTCTAAGCATGCACTGAGGGTGTAGCAATTCTGCACAGACATTTGTGCACAACACTCTTTCTTGATACCAAGGTAATTGTGAGATATAGTCCTGAGATATGGACACAGCTTATTTCTTTTTGATACCTTTATGGCTTAAGTATTTTGATTACTTAAAGACTTTGATTCATTGCACCTTTCACTACTTATTATGCTCTTCTCCCTCCACCCACTTCATTTTTACTTGGCATTTGTCTCATCCTTGACGGAAACCTTTAGAGGGGAGGACAGTGTACTAGCTGATTTTATGTCTCTTTTTCTTTTCTTTTTTTTCTGCGTTTTGCCAAGCATTGCATGATGTGGCTGAATTTATAACAAAATGCATAAATAAAATGTATTTCAAAACTTCAACAGTGCCTTTTCTATTACTTATCCTGATGGATATTCTAAGTAAGTCACATGTGCCATATCTAGATCTTTATGTGTCTGGCATTTAGGGCCTTCTAAGACCAGCAGGTTAGACACCAAACCCCAGGGGTACTGCTTTGAATTTGCACACTGGACGCTGCAGGAGGTCTTGAGGGAGGTTGTCCTAGCAGCCTGATTGCTCCCCAAAAGGCTCAAGTTCAAGAAGCTGAGTGTAGCTTAGTATTACTTGTTTTGTCCCTATTTTCTGACTGTGAATGTTTGTCTGGATGATCAGATGAGCTGCTCGCATGTGCAGGCAGGTTTGCACGAGCTCCAATATATGGACAGATCTCAATTGCTGGGCAGCAAGCTAGGAAGTTCCCACCTTTTCCATCTCCAAACTTCATGCAACATTTTGCAAATGCAGGCCCAAATCTTAGTGGATAACAGGGAAAGAAGGAGAAAAAGAAGGAGAGAAAATAATACCTTTTTAGCTGCTTTCACTGTAGCCCACCTGTTTTACCATGGAGCCAGTGGGGCTGAACCAGTGGCAGTAGGAGGACACTATGGAAAGCAGAAGGCTTCCTACACAAGGCTCGGAGACAGGTGGCATAACCCAGCCAAGAGCTGGGGGAAATCAGAGGGTGCCTTTGTCTGCTGACTGATAAAGCAGAGCTGGAAACCCAAAGAGGACTGAGAGGAACAAGGAAGAGCCACTGCACAGCGATATTCCTGACAGAGCAGAGAGGGACGATAAGACCATCCTGTGCAGCCTGTAAAGCTCTTTGCTGAGGGAACCAAAGTGCAGCAGGGCTGCACGAGAGCTGCCAGGCAAGAGGAAAAGCCGGAGAGCTTCTCTGGCTATGGTGTGTGGTGCTGTCCAGGAGTATGTGTCTGGTGGAACAAAACGGAGCATTTTTCGAGATTACTTTGTAGTCAGAGAAACTCATCTCTGGAGATTTGATATTATAAAGATGATGGGGCAATTTGGAGCACAAGAGGCAGTGGGTTTGACAGGCAGACTGAGAGGGACGGGCAGATGGCACATGCTGGCATTTAATTCAGCAAGCTCCAGCTCACCATTCCTTGGCAGGAGATTCTGGAGCGTGAGGAGCCTAGAGGAACATTTCTCCAAGGCCAAAGGTTCCCTTAGCACAGGAATACACTAATCATAAAACTTAATATACTTAGAGATGAGGAAAGCAATTAAATGATTTATCTGTCTTAAGAATTTACTTGGATTTTTCCCTCCACTTCTGAGAAAAGTAGTGTACAGTAAAAAGAATAAAAAACAACCGCACCCTAATAATAGCAGTCATTCAGAAAAAAAAAAAAAAAAAGCTTGGGAATTTTGTCATGGTCTTCATTTCCACTCCAAGAAGATACTCTTTCCTTGTTTCTTCTATGAAGTCATAATGCATTTGATGATCCAAGTTCTTCCACAGGCAATGTCTCCAGAACAACAATGAAAATGCTGTAACGCCCTTTGCTTGGTTTTGTGGTTGCTTATTGGGTTTCTGCAGAGTTCCTACACAAAAGGCTCCTCTTAATGCTCTTCTCATAAATGTTACTCGTCACAAAGATTCACTCTGGTAGTCTTGGAGTCACCACGTACTTCAAACTAAATTAAAACTCCTGTGAAAGCCTGTCCTGGTTGCTCTGGGACAGAATCCCAGGCCAGCCACGGTCTGCAGGCCATTAGTGGTTTGAAGTCAGCCAGGGCAGCTGACCTTAGTTTGCTACAGGTTTATCCCATCCCATAAATGTCATGGCCAGTATAAAGGGGTATGTTTACTGAGGATAGGAGTTCCTCTTTCTCATTTTCCTGCTTTTCCTCATCCCTCGAAGGGCTTGCTCACCATCCTGCTCCTGAGGACTGCCTTCTTGTTTATTGTGACTGCTATGCATTCTCTGGGCTGAGTATAACTTTGTTTACTTTTCTTACTGGCATTGGTATTAGTTTGGCTTTTTCATTAAATCTGTTTTCATTGCAACCTGTAGGTCTCTTCTCCTTTTCCTGATCACCCTTCTCTGCTGAGGAGTCATGAGGTGATAGAGCAACTGCTAGAGTTTAGCCATGGATATGGCTTAAGCACAGACAAAGTCCCTCAGAGGACTGGGAAGTCAGGACTACTGATGCTTTTGATGGTGGGTAGCCAGAGAAGAGGGAGAAAGCTCTTTTATTTCCTTTGCAACTTGCCTGCTCTACTTACCGTGACATCTAGATAAGCCCTTGTGGAAGGGGTAAATGTTTACTATGGCACGTATTTGGTATTTCTACAGCAAGGCTTGCAGCATTTGCCCAACACCAAAAGATGTGTGCATGGATTCTGCAGGCTTGTAGCTGGTCTCGCTTTCTCTGACTGTGTATTGATGGGCTTTTCAGGCAGCTTGAGGTTCCACCTGAAATGCAAATATTTGGCAATGTTCGATTTCAGAGAATGTCTGCTTTGCTGTGCAAATGGTGAAGGAAAGGCAGACAAGGCTGGGTAGGGCCCCTCTGACCTTGAACCTCCAGTCCAGAGATATAAAAACCCCACAGTATTTAACAAAGCCGTGGTATTTTTCAGTATTGGTATTGCTAAAGATCCTCTGTCCCTCCTGGTTGGAAGTACCTCCCAGATGGACCTGGACACTGGAGCAACCACCACTAAGGGATTTCAGCATGAATGGCTGCGCTGCTCCAAAGCACAGGGGATTATCGACAGGGCAGGGAGGTGTGATCGGACCATCCCTCGCTGGCTGTGGAGCCCTTTGCTGGAAGAACCAGGCAAAATGAGACCGTTTTCTCTGTCACGAATCATTCCTGTGTCACTGTCTGTGACAGCGAAGCTTAAGGCCCCTTTTCCTCAACTTAACCCCCACAATTAATCTTTCAACTCAGAATCACAGATTGTTAGGGATTGGAAGGGACCTCAAAAGATCATCTAGTCCAATCCCCCTGCCAGAGCAGGATCACCTAGACCAAGTTACACAGGAACTTGTCTAGGTGGGCTTTAAACACCTCCAGAGAAGGAGATTCCACAACACCCCTGGGCAGCCTGTTTCAGGCTCTGCCACCCTCACTGTAAAGAAGTTCCTCCTAAAATTCAAGTGAAACCTCCTGTGATCTAGTTTACACCCGTTACCCCTTGTCTTGTCACTGGGTGCCATTGAGAAGAGTCTGGCTCCATTCTCCCGACACTTGCCCTTTATGTATTTATAAACATTAATGAGGTTCCGCTCTCAGTCTCTTTTCTCCAAGCTGCAGAGCCCCAGCTCCCTCAGCCTTTCCCCAGCAGGGAGATGTTCCCCCCCCTTCAGCATCTCAGTGTCTCTGCGCTGGACTCTCTCTCCAGCAGTTCTGTGTCCTTTTGGAACTGAGGGGCCCAGAGCTGGACACAACACTCCAGATGTAGCCTCACCAGGGCAGAGCAGAGAGGGAGGAGAACTCCTTGGGGTTTCCCTGNGGTCCGGCCTTGCCGAGCCTCCGGGAGCCGCTGCTCGGCTTCATCGGCCGAGCCCTGCCCGGCCCAGCTCTGCCCGGAGCCGCCGGTGAGTGAGGGGAGGGGCGGGAAGGAGCCGGGGTTCGGGGAAACTGGCGGGGGAGAAGGTCTGGCTGTGGCCCCCGGGGGTGGGTGGGTTGGTGGAGCCTCTGGCAAAGGCGGAGGTTGGAGATAAAGGGGAGGGAAGGAGGAACCGAAAGCTGCGGGGAGGCCGGGGGGCAGCGCTTGCTGCGGGAGGGTGTCCGGAGTTTGCAGCTTGGAGCTTGAACGTGCCTCTCGCGCAAACTGCTTCGGAAAAATTCCTTTCCTGGAAGCGGTTAAAAGATACCGGTGGGTTTGCAAAGCCGCCATACAGACGAGCTGGCGGCAAAAAAACCGAACCAAGCAACCCAAAAAACTCCCCACAGGGCGTGTATTGCCCTAAGTTCTGTTTGCAGATTTTATTTTATGTATTCATTTATTTTTAAAAAGCCGAACGAGCACCCAGCGCAGTTTCAGAGCACTCCCGGTGCCAGCCCGGTCCGTGCCTCTCCTCTCGGCGCCCCCCGGGAGTCCCGCTCGGGTCCGGGGGCCGCTGCTCGCCGGGGAGTTGCCTCTGGAGCTGCGGTTCCTCAGCTGTCTGAGCTCCCCTGCTGCTCTCGCTGCCCTCTCTTGCTAAGGGTGAAGGCCGGAGGAGGGTCCTGGCATGGGATCCGCTTGTTGGAAATGCCCCTTGGCAGCTGCGGTTCGGATGGAGGCTGCTGGGTGCAGCCTGAGGCCACAGCCAGGCATCCTCCTGAGGGATCTGCTGCAGATAGGGCAGGGTGAGCCTCACACTGGTGATGTCCAGGAGCTTTCTTGAGGAGATCTGACCTTCCTGGAAGGGCTGGCAGCGAACAGGGCTGCCAGCTTCCATGGGACCTTCCCCAGAGGAGCTGGTGCTCGGTGCTCCAACCACTCAGGAGAGCTGACATTTGAAGCAGGAGGTCGAATTTTTCACGCAAACAAGGTTTTACTGTCCAGCTTTACAGGTTTTCCCACTTGAGTTAACGATCGTTGTGCCAACACTAAGGTAGCTCCGCTCCTGAGTGCGTCGCTTCAGCGTGGTGAGTGTGGTATGTCCTTTTGTGGTTCTTAGCAAGGTTTTTGGTATTTGTATGATTTTAGGTCTCTCGATGAAATAAATGTTTGTAGCTTGACTGTTTTGTTGGAGGATGTTAAGGATTCTGTTGAAAGTCTGGATTTTCTTCCGAGGTACGTGCGGTGCTGTTCAGTGCCTATCACGGCGTTATCGTGGCGATACTGAATTTCCTTATTGCTCCACAACAACAGTTAAGAGACCGTTTGGAAAAAAAGACTGTTGTCCAACAAGAGTAACAACAAAGATTTTGTTATCCAAATGTTGTGATAGGCTTTCCTTTTACACTCCTAGGGTGAGATTTTTTTTCCAAGGACCCAGAGGTAGTAGCCCAGCTCTAGTTCAGTTCATATGGAATTTGGATTTCTGATTCACTCGCTTCTCCTTTGTATCTCTTCAGAAATTGTTCATGTCTCTTTTGCGTGTTCATGTGTTAGTTTTTAAGTGCAACTTCTCGTGTCCTGGCATACAGTGACGAATCATTCGTGTGAAATTTAAAAGCAATCTGGAAAGCTGAACTCGGTGGCATAGAACACTTCTGATTTAGTTTCTACTCTTAAGCACTCGTATCTTAAGCTCCTCAGACATTATTTCAGCAGGTGAGTGAGCTTTACAAGACGTTATTTTCTTACTGCCAAGTTGACTGTGATTGCAACAGAGAAGTGAAGCCTGAGCCAGCGGCGCCGTGTGCTGCAGGTGGTGTCTCGCCAAGGATAGACGCCAGGCAGATGCTAGCTCACCTCTGCTGTGTCATGGGATCAGTAAGAAGGGTGCAGATGGGATCCAGAAATAGTCGGTGTAAGTGATCAGTTCTCAAGAATGCAGAATCTCCCCTTATCTTTACTTTATGGCACTCAATTGATAAGTGAGAGATACTGGAAACCTCCTCACCTCTGTGTTGTAGCCTTTTTCTTTGTATCTTAAGTAAAGCTTTGTGGCAGTCAGACACCCTCTGAAGATCTTAGGCCAAATGGAGTTGATAATAGTAAATTCCAGGTGTAGAAATTAACTGTGCATCAACAGCAGCTTTCAAAATGCAAAGCACAGTAGCTCCTTTCCCAAGTTAAATACACAGAGTATCCTTCAGTGTACTGAGCCAAAGGGTGGCTTCTTTTTTCTCCTTAAGAACAAAATCCAGTTTTACTAGGCACGCTTGGGCTAACTGGTTACAAAAATAATACAGAGCAGTGCTTTCAGGCAGAAAAGGTGAAATGGGTGTTGGAAATTGTGTCATTTCCTAGTGTCCTCACATTGCGAGAGGCAGCGACTGCGCGATGAAAGGACCTTTTCATGCCATGTAGAGAAAGCTGCCATGCGGGTCAACACAGAGAGCAGTGTATGCTCAGAGTTTAGTATCCAAAAAGATTTTTGCTTAGAACATTGCACTACTGTCTAGACATGACTGAAAAAAAATCCAGCACGGGTATCATCTACTCTGTAGGTGTTTTGCGGCACTGTGCAGAACTGAACTGTCTGGGGTTTGCGCTGGAGTTCCCTGGGATGTGAAGAAAAACTCCCAAGGTTTGAGTGAGCTGGATGAGGGAGAGAGGAATCAGAAGGATTTTTCATTACTGAAAGCTTTATTAAAATTTCAGAAAACAAACTCATTGAAGTAATTTGCTCTGGGTTTCCATCAGCTTTTAAAGTATTGATTTGCTGAGCTTTGAGTGAAGAGCTTTTTGAGTTATAACTCTGTACTTGTGAAATGAATAAAACCGCTCGAGGAAATGCAGCTATAGCATGTGCTTATGCAGAGTACAGCAGACACAGGCTTTTGTATGTTGTGTTCATTCTCACCATTGTAGCCTTTGCTTTTATTTTGATAAGCGCTATCCTGAGCAGACACCGAGTGTTATCCCTCTTAATCCCTCAGTGGACTTTGCAGTACAGATGCGAGAGATTAGATATCCGCAATGTAGGGATGGGTTGTCCTCCAACCATGATCACTCTCCTGAGTATGTCATTTCTTGCAGTCCATGTTTCCTCACTGTAAAGGTCCCGATTCCTTTCACAGCTCTTCTGAACCTATAATTATTCTAAAATACATTGAAGATACTGAACTGGCATTAGCCAAGGGAACTTCATCATTACAAGGCGTATGTAGGTATGTGATACATTCCATATAGAATTCCTGTAAGAGAAGTTTGGAATAATCGAGAAGGCAGGTGGGCAAAACTGGAGCTTTGCTTTCTTACCTTCTGTTGTACTAGGTGAGCGACTTGTCTAACAGGAAAAAAAAAAAAGAAACAAATTTTAAAATTTAGCCCTTAAAATCTGCCTATATCTGAGTTCTGGGTGGACTCCTCTTTAGATCCAGAACTTTCCGTTCTCCAAGTTAAAAGGGCAGGGATCAAAAAGAGGACGTATATACCTGAAACAGGACTTGAGTTCAAACTATGGAATTTTCCACCTAGGTCTCACTTAACCCAGCAGTGCATTAAAGCTTCATTTTTCCCTTTTTTGGAGTGTGACTTTCCCTACGAAGCAGCTCCTCTGCCTGTGTTCAGAACAGCAGCCACAAAGAGGCCCTTGTTCTCCCCAGGTATTGTGCTTAGAGCTGTTTTCATCTTTCTGGTTTGCAGACCACCCTGCAGACCCCACATGTGGTTCAGATGAATTGGGCATAGAGTTGGAGGTGTGGGAGGATGGAACAGGACAGGAGCTGGAGAAAAGCCTTAACATGTTACTAGAGTTACCCGATAGATGAAGAGAACAAGAGGTAGGCATTAATAAAGTATCTTGCACAGAGCCTGAGACATGGCAATGCTGTTCAGTCTGCCCTGGCACGTAACATAGAGCATGAGTTGTGTAGATCATGATTGCGTAACAAGAAGGCATAGAGCCCGTATCTGAAGCAGAAAATCCGTCCCTGATGATGCCAGTGTGCTGTTCGCAGTTTTGGAACCAGGGAGGTCTCTGTTCAGAACACATCTCCCTTTCGGGGGCTGTCCAGTGACACTCTAGCAAAGAGTGAGATGTTTTCAGGGATTTGGAAGGATGCAGGAGTTTGCTCACCAAAGTGACGCTCGCTGTCTCGGGGTCTGTAGTAAATGAAAGCACCATTTGGTAGTCCCAGCATGGAGCAGAAGATAAAATACAACCTTCTGCTTCTGGTTGGCTATCTATCAGCAGCTGTCCTGTGTGTTGGCTCTAGATAGCCCTCCGCACGCTGGAGCCTGGCAGCTATAAGGAGAAGTGTGATGCAGAGGAAGCTGGAAGAGTGGGATTACTCGGGCTGAAGTGCTTTTTAATTAGAAGGTTGTTCTAGAAATCTCTGAGTATCTTTATCTGGAAAGAGAAGTCAGTCTAATCATTAAGTATTGTAGCTGCTTCTACTCTCGTGTGGGTTTGATATGGTTAGGATCGTTTGCTTAGGCTGTTTTAAGGCAGTAGATACTTGGGTTGGAGTTGCCTTTTTAGCCAGAAGAGTTGAAGGTAGCTCATCTCTGCCTGTGCTAGCAGACGGCAGGAGACGTGGCTGTGTGTAAACTATTATATAGGGCTAATACACGACGCTTTGGATACCTCTGTGTGACAGCATCCAACCTGGAATGGAAGAGTGGAAACTCTACGCTCCAGCCAGCTAGACCGAGGCCTGAGGCAAGGCGTTTCCTCCCTCTAGCTGTGGGATCGGTGCCCTGTAATGGGCTGACTGCAAGAGAAACGGGTAGTTTAAGCATTACACTTAAACTTGCTTCTCTCCTCACATGTTTTTTTTGAGACTCACGCTGAAGCATTAGTGGCAGTGAGCGTTTTAGAGCTGCTTGTGAAATGATGGTTAAGTGAACAGATTTTGAGATGGGCTTTTCAGCATCCTCCTCAGCGCTGCTAGCTCCAGTGTTGATTTGGTAATTAATTCAGTGGTAAACGTTGCATAGAACACGAGTTTGGTTGATGTTTACGCTGCACAGAGGTGTAATTAGCACATGAGTATGTGGTTATTAGCGCTCTGACACTGCGAGGCAGTATTCAAAAGGGAAGCCTGGGGGTTAGACTTTCCAGGGTTCTGCTGCTGTTTCTGGCCTTGACTCCACTGTAGCACCAGACGATTAGGTTTCTCACTGAAATTCATCAACTTCAGCATACTAGTGATAGCAGGTATTGGGGTCGAAAGAATTTTCTGGAGGATTCCAGATGTCTTCTAGAAGCTGGGAGCGCTGTATGAGTGCTGGCAGTCACTGTTGGTATCATCAAGTTTCATTAGGGCTTGTCTCGTCAAGACTTTGCTCTATCTCATTCAGGTAATAGGTTTCCAGTACAGAATGTGCGTTGATGTAATCACCTTGTTTTACTGTTTGTAGGCAGCTTGTACCAGAGCAGATGTTCTAGCAGAATTGTTCTACCTGCCCTCCGCTGTGCCCATTAATAGGTTTTCCACTTGTGTGTATTGCTTTGGTCAGATGTAATTTGTTTGAAAACTAGCTTTTAGAATGTGTGAAGAACATTCTTTGAAGTGCGTCACTGGCTGAAATAAAGCCCCTGTGTAAAGCTTGTGTCTCGTTAGGTAACAAATCCTTACAATATTTGGCAATCACCATGTTTATTTGATGATCACTGTACTTTAAAACACATAAATAAACGTGATGTAGACCAAGCCTATGCAGTGCTAGAAATATACTAGCTGTAGTTCGTTTTCAGTAACTGAATTGAAGTGACTGTTGGACTACAATAAACCTTGTGTCTTATCTTTGCAAGGTGGAACAGGCTGCAGATAGTGATTTTTATCAAGGAAGCCTCCCAGAGGGACAGTGCTGCTGCATTCTTTTCCATTTCACAACGTTGCCAGCAGCAGGTTTGTTCTGTGGGATGTCAACTGCCCTCCTTGCTTAACAGGCATCCAATGGGGAGACTCTTCCAAGTTTGCTTGGAAATTACATTCTCTGTGCTGAACTAAGACCTTTAGCCCTTGTTTTTCATAAATACAGTATTCACTCTAACAAGTCTAACATAGCACATTCATTTATGGTTTAATGCAAATGGTCCTTCTTGGTATTTTTTAGGGAGTCCTTGAGATGGCAGCAATGGCAGAATTCAACAATGTCCATTCAGGGACTGAAATGCCAGAAGGAGATGATGCTAAATGCAGTTTCCATCACAGAATGTTCTTGGAACCCCAAGAGAAGAAGAGGAGCATGAAGGCTCTGGTGGTTAAGCAAGCAAAGAAATCTTGCAGCTGCACTCCAGCCAAAGTTAAGGACTATGTTTTCAATTTCTTTCCTGTCTTGCAGTGGCTTCCTAAATACAAACTAAGAGAGTACCTACTGGGAGACATAATGTCTGGTGTGATTGTGGGAGTCTTACTAGTCCCACAGTCAATTGCCTATTCTCTCTTGGCTGGACAGGAACCTATTTATGGCCTTTATACCTCCTTTTTTGCTAGCATTATTTATTTCATATTTGGAACCTCCCGCCACATCTCAGTTGGCATCTTTGGTGTGATTTGCCTGATGGTGGGACAAGTGGTGGATCGTGAAATGCAGCGAGCGGGCTATGACTTGGAGCCAGCTGCACTCAGTGTCCTCACAGGTGCAGCGGCGTACACAAACACCACCGATTCGCCTGCAAATCAGACATCCCAGAGGCTGCTCTGTGATAAAAGCTGTTATGCCATTACAGTGGGAGCCACCATGACCTTCATAGCTGGAGTTTATCAGGTAAGAGGAGCTGGACAATCAGGTATTGTGTGGAACTAGTTTTAAGTCTTCTTTAGAAGACTTTTCCACATCAGCAGCCTGCTGGGCTTGTATATCCCGGGGGAGTGGACACAGAGAGGACTGGACGTCACCAGTTACTGTGATGCAAGAATGTCCTCTGTGTACTCTCCTTTTTTTAATAGCATTTAGTACTTGCATTGCCTCTCTGCTGGGGACTATAAGGACCTGCTTATAACCACCCGCTGCTCTAACAATCTGCTCACTAACTTCCTTGCTGTGACCTGAAGCTTTTTGTGTGTGTGTTTTATAGCTTAGGCCTCCATTTCATTGGGTCAAAATGTGCTGTGGCAGCTTTTAATGCCAGACTTCAGGTATTTGCCTTTTCTTTTATCAAAAAATAGTCTGGACAGTAAAAATACCTCCAAATGTTTTATATGTCACTATGCTTGTAGAACTTTGCTGTTTGCCCATTGAAAGCCGAAACAATGCCACTGTATGAAAACAGTACTACTGAGATGATCAAGTATATTTGAAATAAAAGTTAATTATTACCATATCAAAATACAGTACTTAACAATATGTTACCACTCTGACCTTACGTCCTAGAATTCACTGCTTCCTGAAATTAAAGCAGATATCTTTGGTTTTAGAGTGTCATGCATTAACTAGAATGGATTTAGATTTAAATGTACTGCAGAGCTGTGGTATTTCAATTTGAGTTTACATTCATTTGTGCTTGCAGTGACCTCCAGAGTGATAGTTTCGGAGTTGTGAATTGCGCTTAATATTTTTTGCAAGTACAAGTGCAATTAAATTTCTTTATGTGAAGAAATCAGATTACTTTGTCTGAAGTCTCTTTGAATGTTAGGAATATTCTACTTGCTGTCTCTCTGCCTGCTAACCTATAGGTCTTCATACCCTGAAATACATTTTTTTAATTGGAAATTCCAACCAAACACACACTTTCTTTGTATCAGAGTTTACAAGCAAATTGCAAAAAGCAAACCTGCTCACACTAGCTGCCTACAGCATAGCTAGGTAAGACAATTATTACTAATGTTTTGCAGGTGGTATTTAAGCTAATTCAAGTTTTTTCTACGTCTGTGAGTAAACCTCTTCTAGAGCTTGGCTCTGAGCAGATATCCAGACAGTCCAGGTCCCAAACCTGCCTTCTCTTTCTTAAGAAGTTTCCAGCCATGATCCTAGCCACCATTATTTTGCCTTAACTACCTCGTAGGGTATATCAAACTGACACTGCTTAAGAGTTCAATACTCATATGTTCTGGCTTGCTATCTTCAGGTAAGTGTAGGCATCCGTGTTGGCCAGCATAGGGAATTAAAAAGTTTTGAGAATGCTGCTGTGAGAGGTTCCATGCTCTGTTTGACCTGAAGGTTGATGGGGAGGAAAGGACATTTACCAGTTGCAAAGACGCATGTGTGGAGTAGGTATCCATGAAATGAGTCATTCCCATGAGAGTGCACCAAGGGTTTGTCCTTTCAGCGAGCATTAATAAAAATGAATGACAAGGCACTTTAACAAATTTATCTCTAATTACATAATCTGTGTCACAAGAGTTTGCAGCTCATATACTTTCTGAGTCAGAGGCACCACACTTTATGCGGTGCAGAGGACAGCTGCTTTGCCATAAGCTGTATTTTTATTGCTCGTTGTGAGCTCCAGTGTAAGACAAAGGCAGCCAAAAAAGTTTTAGATCCCTGCGAAGTTCACTGGGATTACAAGAACTTTGGAGAGAGATGGCAAAAGTAGCCAGTATTTCAAATGTGTTTTTTCCCAGGCTGTATTTTTTGTCGCTTAAGGCAACTAGAAGTTACAGCTGAACCAATGAGCAAACACTACACAGATTCAGATTACAACCACCCCTCAAAAACCCTGCTTAGTTGGAAATGTATTTTAAGTGCAGTGCACCTGGAGCAGCTGAAGGCTAGAGACTGCTTTCTTCATGATCAGATCGTGCCTTGTCCTTCAGGGCTGTGCACCATGTTTTTTCTCATCCCATCTCCCTCCAGAGCCCCACAGTGATGACATCCGCAAGATCTGCATCCTAATCTGTTGTGTGTGGTTGATTCCTTCCAGGTAGCCATGGGTTTCTTTCAAGTGGGCTTTGTCTCAGTGTACCTCTCCGATTCATTGCTGAGTGGATTTGTCACAGGTGCCTCCTTCACCATCCTAACCTCGCAAGCCAAGTATCTCCTGGGGCTAGACATTCCACGGAGCAGTGGCATCGGATCCCTCGTAGCCACATGGATAAATATCTTCAGAAACATACACAAGACCAATATCTGCGATCTCGTCACCAGCTTCTTGTGCTTTCTCGTACTTATCCCAACCAAAGAGCTTAATGAACATTTTAAATCCAGACTCAAGGCACCGATACCAGTTGAGCTAGTTGTGATTGTGGCAGCTACACTAGCATCTCACTTTGGGAAGCTGAAAGAGACTTACGGCTCAAGCATTGCTGGACGCATCCCAACTGGGTTTCTGCCACCCCGCCCTCCGGACTGGAACCTGATTCCTAATGTGGCTTTGGATGCTATCCCCATCGCTATTATCGGCTTTGCCATCACTGTCTCCCTCTCGGAGATGTTTGCCAAGAAGCATGGTTACTCTGTGAAGGCCAACCAGGAAATGTACGCCATTGGCTTCTGCAACATCATTCCCTCTTTCTTCCATTGTTTCACAACAAGTGCAGCTCTTGCCAAGACTCTTGTCAAAGAGTCCACAGGCTGTAGGACACAAATGTCTGGCATGGTGACTAGTTTGGTAATTTTGTTAGTCCTCCTGGTGATTGCACCTTTATTTTATTCCCTTCAGAAATGTGTCCTTGCTGTCATAACCATTGTAAACCTCAGAGGGGCCCTGAGGAAGTTCAGGGACCTGCCGAAAATGTGGCATTTGAGCAGAGTGGACACAGTGATCTGGCTAGTTACTATGGCAGCCTCAGCACTCCTCAGTACTGAGATTGGTCTTCTGGTTGGGGTTTGCTTCTCTATGCTCTGTGTCATTTTCCGAACTCAGAGACCGGAGGCACCGCTGCTTGGCTGGGTGGCAGAGTCTGAGACATATGAATCCCTATCTGCTTACAAGAACTTGCAGACCAAGCCAGGAATTGTGGTGTTCCGTTTTGAAGCACCCCTCTACTACATCAATAAGGAATGCTTTAAATCCACCCTGTACAAGCAAACTGGGGTCAACCCAGTCTGGGTGAAGGCAGCAAAGAAAAAGGCAGCAAAAAGAATGCTTAGAGAGAAAGAGGTGGATTCTGGTGGCAACCAGATCAGCATCTCCATGGATTCCGTCTCTGAACCTCTGGGGTTTCACACAATAGTGATTGACTGTTGTGCGGTGCAGTTTCTGGACACGGCAGGAATACGTACGCTCAAAGAGGTCTGCAAGGACTACGGGGAGATAAACGTCCAGGTGCTACTGGCCCAGTGCAATCCTTCAGTGAGGAGTTCCCTTATCCGAGGAGAATTCTTTAAAGAGGGGGAGGACCACCTTCTCTTCCACAGTGTGCACCAGGCAGTGGATTTTGCACTGGGTGCACAGGGGCACAGTGGGACCAGCGCTTCTAAGAACTAGTTGTGGAAAGGTGGCAAGTCAGAACGAAGCCTGGGGGAAAAAAAATGCCTGTGGGTCTGTGTGTCTATGCAATATATGTGTGCTCAGATGAAAAGGGGCAGGGTTGTTAACACACTGGTGACGATGCAGTCGGTTTTGATGCTTTAAATTTACCTGCCGAGTATGGTGATTCAATAGGTGGTACTGAATGAAGGCAGTTCTTAACTTAATTGTGCCTAATCTGTGATTCTTAGAGTTCTCATATGGTCGTTCATCTCATTTCTTGTCTCTCTGGAATTTTCTATGTGTCGGTTCCCCTCAGAGTTTTGAACACCAGCATTGAAGTCTTTACTGCACCTGGATGGGTTGGGATTTTGAAGTAGTCCAGGCATCCTGCACAGCTGAATAATGAGAGGCTGCTCATGCCTTGTATCTCATTCTGGCATTTTCCGTATCACCACAGCCTTAAATTTCCTAAGGAGTGACTGATGGGGACTGTTTGCCCTTGTCTTTACTATGGAGTGATTGGTTGGTGATTTTGTAACCTCCTTGAATTTGAGACAGATAGATAAATAAAATCTTAACATGCATGAAAAGGTCTTCATGAATAGTTTCTAACCACCTGTCACCTCCAGAGGCTTTGTCATTGTCTCCAGAGAGCCTAATGCAGCCAGACAATGAGGGCATGGTTAGCTCGTGTTTACATGGACCTTTGTGTGCCAGAAGAGTTTGCCTCTTTAGCTTGTTTTATTTTTAATGATTCTTACTCAGAGGTGACTGTTTCGAAATCTGATTCATGCTTATAGTCAGTCATTTGTTTTCCTAATATTTAGGAGCTCTTTAGATTTTTCTGTGTCTAATGTCCAGAATTCTCTGACTCTTAGGTTTCTACAGAAAACAGTCTTTTATAGCCAGTTTTATAAGCCAGGCAGACAATCATAGGCACCAAAATCAAAAAGGGCCAAGTGTGTTATCCAATATCTGTCCCAATTTGTCCATGTCACACAGACTTTGTGTGAGTGCAGGTTTTATTGTCCACAGACACCTCTATATATGCTCTGTCATGGACTTCGAGTAATGGGGATGGACAGGCCAAGAAATACAGCCATTGGGAAAGGAGCCAGAGAAATTATTTGCTGAACATTATTTCCCCATATTAGTGTAAATAAAACTTTGTACTTTTATTTTAAATTATGCAGAACAGGGAAGTGTGCCTGTTTTTCACGCTAAAATGCGGTCACCAGTGGAAGAGGTTCTATTTTCTTACACCAGCAGAATACAGTTATGAAGGCAGAATTGAGATTATCAGTTTTTAGAGTACCAGCTATACATAGCATACAGAACATCCTAGAAGGTGGTGGTTTCTCCCAGGGGAGTTTACAGTCAGAATTGCAGGTTCTTCACAGCTTCTAAAAGCAAAAAAGGTACATACAATATATGCAGACAATATTCTCATCCTTAATTATTTAAAAATTATGACCCGGGAATAAAAAAAAAAGAATAAATTCGAATTTTTTTTTTTTTTTTTTTNCATCCTTAATTATTTAAAAATTATGACCCGGGAATGAAAAAAAAAGGAATAAACTCCAAATATATTTCTATTTATAATTTTTTTTTTCTGAGCTAGGACCAGTAATTATTCTCTTCTTTCTCTGAAAGCTGAAATGGCACACATCACTTCACTGTAGGAGCTAGGGCCTCAAGGAAGGACTACATAGCAGAACGATGAGTCCCTGGACCTGGCAACCTTTTTGTGTTACCTGAACTTAACTGCATTTTTGAGGACGTCCGAGCAGTGCATAGAAATACTGGGGTAGGTGGGGAGTGGCTGTAGCATATCTATTGATAAGGAGCTCGTAGCTGAGGTCTGTGCGTTATGTGTTCTGAAACCAGCGTTAAGGAAAAACGTCTCTAAGTATCGGAGACAAAATGCTAAAGCTTCTGCAGTATTCAAAACCCCACAAATACTGGGTTTTTTTTCTCAGCTTTAAGGTGTGTTTATACAAGGAGGTGAATCCCAGATAGCTACTGCTGATTTTTTTCTTCTCTACAGTTACCTCCTGCGTGAACTTTTTTATTGCGGCCTAAGAATCCCGTGTGCAGTTTGGATGGTTATAATTGCTGAATTGGTATTCCCAGGGTGGATTAGCCTAAGCCGTATTAAAAGCAGTGAGTGGGGTTAACGCCTGCATGGGGCTGAGTGCCGGATGGAAATGCTTTAATTCCTCGCCATACCTGTTTTGTGTGGATTTCCATTCAGAGCTCCTGGGTTGGTGCTGAGCAAGCTGGCACACCCATGGCAGCTCCCAAAGCTGGGTGCCAGCTTGGGAATGCTTGTCACCACGGGCCGGAGGGGTTTGTGCCTGGCCATCGATGGCTGGCTGCTGGCAGGGCAGCAGCACAGACCAGGGCAGTGCATTCCCCTGGTGGCAGTGCCGTGGTCTGGGGGAGTCCCTTCTCAAGCAGGGTTTGCTCGCATTTCTAGAGATGCTCTCTGGTGCCATGGTACCATTTTTAAATGCTGAATTAAGCTAATTTTTTTGTTATTTTTGTTTTCAAGAGAGCAGAACAGTGCTAGAAGCAGCGGCACCTTCTCAAAGCCCTGAAGAAAAATTACAGCCCAGCAAACAGTAAGCAGTGCACATAGCTACTGTAAATGTTCCTGCTTACCTACTGCTACTTGTTCTTACCTCTTTGCCCCTCAGGTGTGGGCAGCTGAGAGGGAGAGGAGGAGTAAGCACTGGCCAGGAGACTTCCATTAAGACAGGTCAGACGCAGGTGGAGCAGAAGTAAAGTAGAAATTGCTCTGAGTGATTCTTTCCTCTTTATGCTCCCAGCTCCTCTCTTTCTATGCTGCCGAGGTGGACAGTTTTTAACCTGCAACTGTGCCAAATTCTAATTGACAAGAGGGAAATAGTATTTACTGAAAGACGTTTTTTCCAAATCCATTTCTACCTTTGCTGGGAAGGGCCGAATAGCAGTGTTACTTCTAAGTGGTATGAACTTTCCACAGCTAGCAGGATGTGTATTTGTAGCTCCTGGGTATTTGTTTACTTAAAAGTACAATAAAACGGCCATAAATTAATTTTCAAGTCATTAATTTAGATTACAGCTGAAAGATACACCAAAGTGATTTATGTTTAGCTAGAGCACGTAGTATGTAGTGTCAGTGCTGTTTGTGCAGCTGCGACAGGCAGTATAGTCTCCAAATTCCATTTCAAGCAAAACATAAGAAACTGTATTAAAATGCAACAGCAAAAGCAATTTGCTAACCAAAAGAACAACTTTTAATGTTCTTATTTAAGATAATGTCCAGGGGTCATGGTATTAGTAAGTCTACGTTAATGCACACAGCCCTGCTTAAAAGGGAGCAGAAGTAAACACTATTTGCCAGGGACTTCAGTGTATAGAGAGTCCTTTGGAATTAATTGAAGATTAGAGCTTATCATGGCTGGAATTTCTTAAGACAGTAGGTTTGCAGCCATTTTCTTTTTAGCCCTAGAATCATTTGTTTTAACAGACGTGAATCTGATGTAAGCCTACTGGCAAGAAGCTTGTTGTGCTTGAATGTGTTCGTGGACCGCTTAGAAGTAATCCAATGTCACCTTCAGGAATCAGGAACCACTGAATGATGACTGTTGCTCTAACCAGTTTGTTTTAGAAAGGAATTTCATATATACACACAGATACACACACCTTTTGCTGCTGCATGATGGATGCAGAAGCTATACTTTGTATATATATACATCCAATTATGCTTTTGTGATACTCCTGTTTCTTTCCTGGAAAGGGCTCTTCTGCTTTCTACTGTTTTAAATGAACGGTGGAAAATGTGTACCAGATTTTATCAGGGGAAATCTGCCTTTTATGCCTTCTCTTATCTCTTCCTCACAGCTTAATTTGTAATCTGTAGGAGGAGGGCATCTCAACGATTGTTTTGGGGTTTATGCATCTATCTTGTATAGAAATGTTCATCTCAGGTGCAACCTTTAGAACCCCAGGCCGGATCAGTTGATCTCCGTTCCCAAAGGTACTAATCAGCAATTATCAGTCTAAACGAAGAATTAAGAAATCATTAGCGCAGTCGTTAATGACAGCAACACAGCATTATGGAAATTAACACTCACAGTCTTGACTGTACTAAACACTCCTGGAAGTGTCTTTAGTATTCTCCTGCTCAATGTCAGGCTCTTTATGTTTGTTGCTGCTCTAGATAGCAGTGTTGGTTCCTCCTAGTGTGGCAGTTGCACTCATGAACGTTTCACTTACAGGAGTGTTTCAGTCTGCTTCATGAACGAGGGAAAGGTACTGCAGTGGGGCACGTGGTGCTGATTTTTTGCTTTATAATGACATTGCCAACCTTAGTCTTGTGCGATTTAGTGACCCCAGTTTCCTTGTCAGCCATCGCAGCTCCATCCGCTCCTCTCTAATGCACTGCCAGACCCATCTTCACTTTCAGGACATGTCTGGGTGTTTTACTCTAAGACTCTGCCTATGATTCACTGTAAATACAGGACTCCTCACCTTTGTGTGCATTGCTGTTATGTGTGACGTGCTACTCTGTTTTCATGCCAGATCTTTTGGTAAGGTTAAAGCTCCTGAACAGGTTGTAAACCAGCCCCAAAGCCCTTGCAGTACTCTGGGTGCTGAGAGAAAGGAGGCTGTGGGAAGCTGATGGGGAGCACTGCAGTGGGTGAGCCTGCAGGAACATGCTGGAGCCTTGGCCCGTTGTGAGGCTGTGGGAGGGTTTGTGGAGCTGCAGGAGTAACGGTGCTGCCCAGGAGCAACAGATTAACCTGGAAGTGTGTTTATTGCACTGTTACGCAGTCGTGCACCTTCCTTCGTAACGAGCATAAGAATATCACAGGACTGAGTTCTCCTCGGCGCTGCTGCACAAGTAGTCGCTATCCCAAACTACACATAAAAGGGATTTCTGTTTTCATGTTTATTTCTGTCTAATTTTAATGGAAGTCTGTACATGGCTCTAGCAGTCAGGACTGCAGAGCTTCCAGGACTGCTGCGCTCCTTCCCCGTCGAGCTGCAGGGATGGACAGAAAGTTGCTCTGGGACAGAACCACAGCCGTTCCGTCACCTGCACTCGCTTCTGCTGGCTCGTGCCAAGAGACATTAAAACCCGCTGCAGGTGAATCTGAAGTGCAGAGGTGAGGCACTGCAGGCAGGAACATGTCCTGGCTGCTGCACCGGGGTTTTAAGCTGGTCGATGCCCTGCAGCCTCCCGCAGCCTTGTGCTGGGAGCAGCCATCGACTCTGCCCATTCCTGGGCCTAGACCTAGGTGTTACCTGGTGGGCTCCAGTCTTTCTGTGGCCAAACCTCCACTGAGAAGAGCAGCATTGCTGCTGCTCCAGTTGCAGTGTCACCCGGGAGCTTTGCTAACTCGCTGTTCCCCGCCACGCTTAGCTACCTGCTGTTACAACCAGTGCTGCTGATGCAAAGAGCTTTTAAGCCACATCACCCACTTGTCTCCATTCCAGAAGCGGTGCAGGTATGCCCGTGCTGGCCCTGCAGCTGAGCACACAGGCAGGCACAGGACTCACTAGCCTTGACCTCCCTGTGCTCCCCGCTTGGTGAGCATCATGCCTGGGCCATAGGAGGCTGCTGGTCTAGAAGAAGATCAGGAGAAGCTGGAAAAAAAAGAGGGAAACCCTTTGAGTTGCGGGTGAATGTCCTCAGGCAAATAATGTGTTTCAGGTCATTATCTTCTGTTATCTGGGTTATTTGTTTCTTTTATGTGCTTTGGAAAGGTGATTAAACGTTTTTAGATTTATTTTTTTTACTGACACAGCTGTGAGGCAGAGAGCAGTCACCTGCTGCTCGTGCCGTACAAGGTGCTTCGTGGAGCTTCTTTTGTTTCGCCGAGTGTGTCAGTGCAGGACGTTGTTGTGAGACTTCAGTATCGATGTAACTGTCCCCGCTAGAAGGGCTTTTTACATCTTCTGTGCTGGCGTGGTTAAAAGAAGCGGAATTCTCTAGGGCAGACTTTGCACTCTGAATGACCTTGTTAAGTCCTAAGAATTACTTGCACTTAGTTATCACATTCGTAAGCCTTTCTAGGATCAGCTGCCCCTATGAAAAACTACCCGATCTTTACTGTTTCAGTCAAATTCCAGCTGAAGTGGAAATAACTCTGAATTTTGCTTCTTTCTTTTGAGATTATTACAATGCTAGAAGTGAGGCCTCTGGTCAGGTGAAATGGTAGATATTTAATATATATTTAATTCATAGTATAATTAGTACCTTTCTATTTTATTTTCTGGAGATTATATAAGCTAAGGCGTATTACTGTTCACTGATGTGCGAATACGCAAAATATGTCAGCAGTCGATGGAGAATCGTATCTACATTGAATAGATTTACTGCCAAAAAATATTTGAATTGTGTTTAGCTCTTAGTCTGCCTCCCAAATGATCTCAGGACAGGATGATGGGAAGTGAAACATTTTGCTGAACTAGGGTCCAATTTTGTAACGTCTAATTTTTGACTTGAAGTCAATTTTACATGTATCTGAAATGCAGCTGAAACATGTTTAAGGAGAGGTAAAGCCTCACTTTTTCTGGAAAGGACACGGTGCTTTGAGTTCTTCAGCCTCTCAGTGCCTGACCATCATCTCTGGTACGTTGGTATGTTCCGGGGTACGAGTTTTTAGAAATCACTTTAAATTCAAAATCATTTTAGGTATTTGTGACTTAACGTTTTGCAGAATAAACAAAATGGCAAATTTTGCCTGGAGTAGCTTTATCAAGTTGAAGAATCAGTTTAACCAAACAGGACCTCAGGAACAGGATAGATCACGTTGGTCGGCTGACCTAACCAGTTTACAGAGTAGTTTATTTGAATAAAATGTGGGAAAGGTGTATGGTATGTATAAAAGATCACCTTACTGTGACTTCTCTGTGTGGTAATAATAAGGTGTAACATTTCCCCAGGTTTGGTGGTGGAATGCAGGGTGCTGGGGGAGCCGTCTCGCTCTGCGCCATCCACCAGTGCTTGGGGGGTGCTCGCTGACAGGGACCTTGCACCCAGCGTGGGGAGAGGTGTTGCTGTCAGCTCCTCCTTCAGTGCTCTGCTCGGTGACCAAACATTTGTGACGAAAGTTGTATTTTGTAAGTCGTTGTCTTATGTCCTACTATCACCTCTGGGATACAGCCTGTGTGTTGTTGACTCTCTTTTAAACTGTCTCTGTTAAATCTGTATCAGTTGTCATTTTTCAATGCTCATGTGCCTTATTGTCATTGTAGAAGATTTGTAGCACAAGAATTTTCTGTCAAATGTGATCAAATCGTTGGGATTTCTTTAATTAAAAGATTATATTTATGGTTTATCCCGTTGTCAGATACATGCTTGATACCTTAGAAGATGCTGCAGGTATGGATTTCAGGAAAAGCCACGCTTATTTGAGCAGTGAGCCCCCAATCCCTGTTTCTGTCCCAGTTGTGCCCAGTCCCGGTTGTAGAGCAGAGTGAGTGTGTCCACCGCTGTGTGCCCTGTCCTCCTGCGCTGTGTGATACACAGGTAGGCACGCATGGAAGTTTCTGCCAACGTAATCCAGGACCTTGACCGAGAGTACGTGGCCAGCAGCAGGCTTTCAGCTCGTTCCAACTTCAGTGCTCCGTGCAGCCAGGCAGCGGTTTATCTCAGGAGTAATAACAATTCATAAGTGCTGTGAAGACGATGATGTGCCGTGTGCCGGTGAGCAGCACCCTCCTGTGGGCTAGGTCCGTATTCTTGAAACGCAGTGACAGATTTGGTCGGGTTTGGTGGTAGTTGGACTTTACACTGTGTGTCGTTACAGCTCGTGGCATTACATATTCAGCCTTGCAAAACTGCTGCAGTGTATTTCAGTGTTATTTGACATAACGGGTTGTACGACTTGGTCAGGTCATGGCCAGTAAGAGTCAGAGCAAAAATTAGAGCAGCTCTGGATGCAGTTCTGGGTAGTTCCTGTGACCGTTGTCTCTGTGTACTTGTCCTTGGGTTACACAGAAGAATTTCTTGATTCAGCACAGCTCAGCTTTTACCTGAGGATGCCTTTTACCTTAGGAGACCTCAACACACACGCTATAATATTTGTGTTGGTGCCAGCAGAGTGGCAGGAGCACTCAATTACCAAAAAAAAATGCCAGCAGGAGCTTTCTGCGTTCTTGAAAAGCATAGGCCAGGTGTTGCCTTCAGCAAAGTGAGTGATTCCTGCTGACACGGAGCTGAGATAACGGGCTGCAATCAGCAGCACTCTTTACCCATGCTACTCAAGGCTCTGCCTTACCTGCAGACAACTGATTCTTGCCAAATGTGCTCCTCTATTAGATGAGACACCCTCCCCCGGCCCTGTCTCCTGGGTCATAGCCTGGTGGAGGCTGCTTAGAAAAGGTGTACTGGGGTCCAGCCCATGCAGAGCTCTCCCAGCACAGGTAAGCAGCAGCTAGAAACATCCTGAGGACAGAGACCTTTGTTACAGATTTTGCAGCGCTTCTCCATGAAGCTTCCTAACCCGTTTTCTTGAATCTGTTGACTCCCAGCACACCGTGTGGCGGTCTGTCCCACCACGTTTTTTTGTGCTGTGAAAGAGCTGCTTCTGTTAAAATCTAATAGCAGATCCAGTCTTGTCATATGGCAGGTAGCTGAGAGGTGTACTGCAGTTTCTGGGCCTCTTACCCATCTGCTGGAGCATCTTTCTGTCCTGTGGGGTCATGATGTGATCTCTGCAGGATCTCTCTCCGCTGCACGATGAGCTGGTGTGGGACAGCTGCTGAGCTTTGCCCAACACAGAGCCTGCTGTGCTGTGCTGCACTGGGGGACAAGCTGTGTTAACTGCAAATAGGGTGACCCTATGAGCCAGCCAACAGCTATGGGGCACAGCAGCATCCCACCAGCGTGGCCTCAGGTCAAGCCTGAAATGATGCCAAGTAGCCTGGGCTGAATGCCAATTCAGTGTGAAATAGAAATGTCTCCTGGTCTTATTCCACTGTATTCGACTATAATTAATTTAATCTGCTTATGGAGCCATTATAGCATTTTTCAATTATTAGCCTGATAATTTGGAAAAGGGTCATAAGGACTGGACTCTGTCATGCAGGGAAAAACATGAAAACAGCAACAAAGTGCTGCAAAAGTTGGCGAGGAACTATTTTCACCATCTTTATATGTATACATTTGGAATGCTCCCTAAATCCTCAAGCTGATGTGCTTTGAAGTGCTCCTTTTTTTCCATCTTCCAGGGTGGGCATCAGTGCTGGTTGTTAACAGGGTGGACCCAGCGTGCAGTGTCCTCAATAGCTGGACAGTTGGTGTGTGGTGTATGACCCCAGCAGCCAAAGATTCTCTTCCATGTCTGTTTAGATCTTCTACCTTTGCATTGAGTCTCTCCATTTATCTTCCATCTCAGGTCTTTTAAAATTCACTAAAAAACATCAAGAGGTCCCTTCCAACCCCTCCTGTGATTCCTTGCACATCTGTCTTTATTATTAACTGCTGGGAATGAGCAGTAGTTTAAATAGCTGCTCTTTATCATTATTTTTTGGTAGGTTCCTTGGTCCCTCTCAGACTTCAGTGGTGTAACTGCATTACCACATCCAGTCACGGGGTCAGCGACACTTTTGGCCTCACAGTGTTTACCTCTGGAGAGGACTTTATCTTTGCCTTGCAGGCTCTGCCGTGACCCCTGCGCATTAGCATAAACTGCCCTGCAAAATAACAGGAGGCTGCAAAACCAGTTTGATTTTCTGAGGTGATCTAGTGTACTGCTTCCACATTCGCTGGTGTTATCACTTGCAGAAATGTGAATAACTGCTTTCCAAGAAACCATCGGAGCGGTTCTGTTCAGCCTTTTTGTCCTCGGGTGCTTTTGTTGCATTTTGCCGTATCTCAGCAGTGGGACCAGTTCTGGGCTTGTCTCCTTTTCTTTATTTTTTCCCTTAAGAAATAGTGATGTTTTGCAGATGTCTGTATCTTGAAAATTCATTTCCAAATGGAACTGAACCAGCAGCCATCCAAAAAGACTGTCAAGCCCCAAATCTGAAGGGAAGGAAAAACATCTCTCTTAGACACCTGGCACCATTACCTGGCTCACTTGCCTTTTTATTTTTCTAAAAAACTTGTATATGGTCTAAGTGACTGTGGAGCAGCAGGGTGCAGACATGTATTAAGCCAGACTGGTCCATTTATGGAGCCAAGACATGCGGGGTGCTACTTGAAAGGCTTCCAGGAGCCTAAGTCACCGTCTTAAGTGTATTTGCAAGCCTTAAAGCAAATCAAAAATTCTTGTATAGTGCAGTTAGCTCTGCTCCAAAGAAAATGGAAAGTGCCAGCTCATCCTGTGAAACACAGCGATGCATTGGCACAGCAGCGGAGACTTGAATTGGCTGCACTTACCCATTGCAAAATGCCTGGGTAACAATCACAGACCCAAATAATTTCATTATTTTTTTTCTGCTTTAGGATAGAAAACCAAACTAGCTGCTACTACATTTTCTGTGTACCTGTAGCTGGAGTTTCCACAGCTGTTTCTAGCTGGCTGAATGGCTGTTGCATAGATGGATGTCACATTGCTCACATACCATGCTATAAATGAAAAATTTGGATTTCGTGGTTTCTGCTTGTCTTATAAACAGAGGGAGCCGTGTTACTGGCAGGCAACGTCCTGTCTACACTTGTGTTGTTCAAGCTAATACCATCTGTCCAGCCCAGCCTTGCCCAGAATGGAGCTAACCAGTTTACAGTGGCAATAAAGAACAACCCTTGAAGATGCATTTGAAAACAAACGGTTTCAGCAGTGAGCTGTAGCGACCTTGCATTTAGAAGGCAGTGCAGCCTCAGCCAGCTCAAGGTCACATGAAGTTCTGTTGTGGGGTTCTATTTTTGAGCTGTCTGCTATACATTTTCTAGAGCAAACGTGCAATGTTTGTAGTTTCCACCTTCGCCTCACCTCATATCGTAGAAGTGATTTCAGAGATGTACACGGTGTTCAGTGTCACCAAATATGTTCATATGACCTCTCTACCAGGATGGAGGACATGAAATGGCCTCTCCCCAGCGTCTACAGACTGAATTTTCCATCAAGAACCATGCAGCATCTGTCCTGGCATGAAGGCTCGCTGTTTGGAAGAGGTCAGTGCAGTTTCAAACTTCTGTTTGATCAGGGTATTTAGATTTTTGTTGTTGTGGGTATGGTTGGACTTGGTGATCTAGGAGGTCTTTTTCAACCATGACTATTCTGTGATTCTGTGCAAGGAAGCCAGCTGGGACAAGGAGCTCAAGAACGTAATGGCAGGGAAAGTATGGAATATTTTTAAGTCAAGTATACAAAAGAAACTGGGAATTTTCACACAAGAAAGGAGGTGGGGCGGAATTGTAGGGAAGACTTCAGACTTAACTGAAAGGATAGTCCCATGTACAAAGGCTGGCAGGGGAGGCGCCGAGACAGAAGGAATGGAAAAAAGAACGGCTCACTAAAACCTGTGCCTCAGAGCGGTGGGAGAGCATGGCTTTATCATGGTTTAATAAGCTATATCAGGTGGTAAAGGAAATCATAACGGACGAAAGAGTTCCAGAATATGTAAGTGAAGCTGGAAGTTGGAAGGAAAAGCAGCAGCAAGCAGTGAAGGTGGAGGTTAAAGTTCGCCGAGATGCTGTCCCAAATGGAGAAAGTGCTTTGTCCCGTTTTCGTGGGAGACAGATCAGAGATCCAGAACTGGAAGCAAATGCTTCCTAAATAGGATCAAAACCTAAAGATGGATTGTGCTCAGATGTGTTTCATTCCAGCAAACAAGCTGACTTAAAAGGCCAGTCTGGCCAGCTCTTCAATGGCTAACTCACCAGTTCTTCAGTGACTGAATTTGAAGATGAAGGAATCATACAGAAAATGGTAATTTGGGCCATTTGCTAAGGAAGAAGATGGAAAAGGAAAATGAGTGAGTAGAGACAACATCAGACAGGCCAAGAACACAAAATAAGCTATAACTAGGAATGATTGCAAAGCATATGAAGGGATCATTTCTTAAGGACAGGTGGAATGACAAGGCTAAGGAAAGATACAGTCCATTACTGAAAGCAGGGAAGAGAAAGCAGAGCTATCAACAGATGTACCTGAAAATATATGGGCTTTGGAGGAATGGCAGGGAATAAAGAATTCATATAAATAGATAAATACGTTGAGCAGCTGTCTCCTGCTGCCAGAGACCGCTGATGTTTCTCATGTATTTACTTCTAATTACCGTGACACAGACTTCCACTGATGAGATAAACGTAGCTCAGGATGCTCCTCTTCCCCTTCTCTTCCCTCAGGGTGTCTCCCCAGCATCTAAATCAAAGCCTTGTGAAAATGTCATCTCCACACCCCACACCATCTCTCAGCCCTCTTCCCCAAGCCAGTGACAGGGACCAAGCTGCCTGACTGCCGGGCGTTTGTCCTGCTCTCCGGCACGATGGTACATCCAGTGAAACCTTAGAGATAAGGTCGATGGAAAAGGAGTGGAGAACGAGCTGCAACTGGCAGGTGGGAGTGTGTGCTGAGAGGTCTGATGGAGGTTGTTGGCAGGGATCACAAGGGCAGAAGAGTTACAGCTGGTATTTATGAGGCTGACTTTCAGTTCAGGATGATGAGACGTTGCCTTTTTCTTGCCCACTAATGCAATTATTCACTTGTACCTACCAAAGAAATGCAACCCTCCACGTACCTGAATTGTGTTTACTTAAATCCCTTGTTATTTGTGCGATAGTCTCTAAAAGGCATGTGCAGGATGTGGATGGTGCAGATTTGACACACTTCTATCTATCTAGAAGTACCTGGTGCCATCACACCTCTGCTGTCTGTGCAGACCCGTGTGTCCAGAGCCGCAGTGCAGGCGGTGGTGCTGGCTCTGGGAGAGCAGCCAAGCAGAGGTGAAGGTGTGCGGGGAGCCAAGCACAGGGCTGGTGGAAGAGCTACCAGGAGACAAGTCATTCTCGAACAAGTTTTGCTTTTTGATTAGAACAAAAGCTTGCCCAGAATAGATGAAAACCTGAGTGGACAAGGCTGGCCAGACTCAGGCAACGGTCACTCTCAGTTCAGGAAGGGACAGAGCAATAGCACACACAGGAAAATTACTTCGCAGCGTTCCCCTTGTTTAGCAAACACTTCTCCAGATACCAGCAGTACTGTTACCTGGCAGGAGCACTTCTCTAAACCTTTTCAATCATTTTTAATGGCCAGAACAAGTTTTCATCAAAAATACTCTCCCAGAACGATGTTTGTTTTCAAAATACAGCTCTGTTTGGCTGGCTGCACCATCTTCATCGGCTGGAGCGAGATAAAAGGGGTGATGGCTTGGCTGAGTAACCCAGATCTCTTCTCAAGGGAAGCGGCACATGGTCCAGAAGGAAGGCAAAGGGAAGAGGTTTGCAGTTGTCAGCCTCGTGCTTTTTCTGTTCAGTGTGTGCTGCGAGGTGAAGAGACAGGTCTGCCCACGGGGAAGAAGCTTCAGGTAGTGATAAAACACCCGCTATAGCTCTTGCAGCCAGAGGTAAGAGATTTGGGTTGGGACTAGTGATGTGAAGCGAACCCGCAGGGCAGGGGAGTGGGATTTCTCATCATCACAGTTCCATTTTGAAACCTCAGCCGCTCTAGATCTCCTCTCAGGAGAATTCTCTCTATGTGTATTGTTGAGTTTTGACTAAATGGTACGTTTTGTTGCAGCTGCATTTTGACCGAAAACCTTGGAGTAGCTCTGGAAAGTGTGTGTGTTACTTAACCAGACTGAAAAAGTAGGATGCGTTCATTCTGCAGCTAGGAGCCCCTGCGGCAGGGGGTTTGCTGACAGCCAGCAATGTCATTTGGAAATTGGGAAACGTTAAAGGAAAAATTATTTTGCAAATTAGCTCCCTTACCCACGTGTTACATTCCTAAAGCATCACTTCGATAGAGCTCAACATTCCGAAAACACTTCTTGCTTAAGTGGAAGTGTCATCAAGGAACGCAGGGTTCCTGAAGAAGTTTTCGTTTCAGTGAAATAATATTGTCTGATCTTAACCCATTCTCCTGTCCTGCTTCAAAACATGAAGTATATTAGGAAGGAGCACAGGGGGCTCTAGCATTGGCCCTGATGTGGGCATCTGTGCCAGTGTGAATGCAATTTAAAGCATGATTTCAGGGTTATGGTTAGTCAGGCTCATAAGTGAAACAAGCAAATCCAGAGGTGCTAAGGGAAGGCGCTTTTCTGTTTGATTTGTCTGAGGTTATTTTCCTTTATTTATTTATCTGTGCAATCTACGTAAGCCCCAGAGCTAAGCAAAGTACATGATGTTTATGACTGCAACACCTCTTGGCTGCCTGCTCTCCCACTGTAGCTCTCCGGGTGCCATGGAGGACACGTCAAGCCAGAAATCAGGGCAGAGCAAAGACATACGGAGCTCCCTGACACCAGAAGAGAGTCCTGCCAATTTTATACATGTCAGATTGGAAGAGTATGAGCCTGCACACTTCAGCACCAAGAATCTCATCCTACAAAAAGCCAGAGAGGTCTGCACATGCAATCATCAAACCATCACCACCTTCTTCTGCCAGCTGTTCCCAGTGCTGGACTGGCTTCCCCGTTACGATATCAAGACACAGTTGCTTGGGGATGTCATATCTGGGCTGCTGGTGGGGATAGTCGCCATCCCTCAGTCCATCTCCTACTCCCTCTTAGCCAGCCAGGATCCCATCTATGGAATCTACACCAACTTCTTCTGCAATATCATCTACGTTGCTATGGCCACATCCCGCCATAACTCTGTGGGCTCCTTCGGCGTCTTGTGCCTGATGATTGGGCAGTCTGTGAACCGGCACCTCCAGCTAGCAGGGTACAGCAACGACAACCCTGGCTCTTCGCTGGTGGACAACTCCACCTCCTTCGGTAACGGGACGGGTGGCTGTGACCGGAGCTGCTACGCCATCACTGTGGGCCTTTCGTTAAGCTTTCTGGTCGGTCTTTACCAGGTATGAATGTTTGCTGTTGCACTGTTTCCTCTCTGTCCTTTCCCTGCTAGGAACTTCTCTGAGCTAAAGATCTCCAAGCTCCAGACTTGGCTCAGACTAAGAAGTGATGAGAAACCTTCCCTGACATGACTAGACCCCACTATCTTTGAATCAACTGTAGTGATTTAGAAACCCCTAAACACAGCTGGATGTGGGGAGTTGTTCTCCTCATGTGATAGGACAGGTCCTTGGATATGTTTAACACATCCTTCAGGACCAGATACAGCAAGGGAGGAGAGGGACCTGTGAACCACCTTCCCACCAGTCCTGGTGAGACCACTCCAGTCCTGGAGCTGGGCTGGCTTCTGGTGCAGGCTACAGCAGGTTTGGGGCTGGCAAGAATAGTCCTCAAGGACCCTGCCATCAGCAGGGGCTCCTTCTAAGTTCATGCTCCCTGGCAATGCCCCACTACCTGAGCCTAGCTGTCACTGAACAGCTTCAGGCTCTTTCACTGGGACGACTAACATCCAGTGCATCACACTGGTTTTGTGCCACCAGGTGGTACCATCAGCTCCTGTGACGTGGCTGCTGCCTGGGAGCTCAGCGTTAGCTGTGCATCCTTACTGCTTGTAAGGAGACAGCGGCCGGGACCTTGTAGGCTTCTTTGTGTGCTATCTCTAGCCATAGATGAGTCTCTAGTTTTCATACCCTAGATGATCTACTGAAGACAAAGTCCTCCTCCTCACACTGAGTGCTCAGCAGACAGAATAGCCAGAGCTGTTAAAGCGGAAGCAAACTGACTTAAATTGCTGGGCGTCTCTCCCACCCTTCCCCGTTGATGCTAAAGGTGTGGCTGGCTTGCTTTTCAGATCCTGCTGGGGGTTTTACAGCTGGGCTTTGTGTCTGTCTACCTGTCAGAACCTCTCCTCAGTGGCTTTGTGACCGGCTCCAGCCTCACCATTATCACCTCCCAGATGAAGTATCTCCTGGGACTGAAAATACCTCGTCACGAAGGGGTGGGGTCCTTCATCCTGACGTGGGTTGACCTTTTCAGATACATCCAGGACACCAACATCTGTGACCTGGTCACCAGCCTGGCTGCTTTGGCCATCATAGTTCCTGTCAAAGAGATCAATGACCGGTATAAGGAGAAGATGAAGGCCCCATTCCCCATAGAGCTGCTGGTGGTCATTGTAGCCACAGTAATATCTTACTACTTCAACTTCGAGGAGCGATACAAGTCTGCTGTTTGCGGGGAGATCCCCACTGGTTTCAGGAAACCCACTCTACCAGACGTAAACCTGTTTTCCAGCCTGGCAGTTGATGCTCTGCCCATTGCTGTTATTGGCTTTGCCATGACTGTCTCCCTGGCGGAAATCTTTGGCAAAAAGCACGGCTACGCTGTCCGTGCCAACCAAGAGATGATCGCCATTGGCATGTGCAACCTCATCCCTTCTTTCTTCTACTGCTTTGCCAGCTCTGCAGCCCTGACCAAGACTCTGCTGAAGGAATCCACAGGGACCCACACCCAGGTCTCTGGCCTGGTCACCTCCCTGGTGCTGCTGCTAGTGCTGCTGTGGATCGCCCCACTCTTCTACTCGCTGCAGACCTCCATCCTGGGGGTGGTCACCATTGTCAACCTGCGGGGGGGCCTGAGGAAGTTCCATGACACCCCTCGCATGTGGCAGATCAGCAAGCTGGACACGGTGGTGTGGTGGGCAACCATGCTGTCCTCCACGCTGATAACCACGGAGATTGGGCTCCTCGTGGGCGTCTGCTTCGCTCTGCTCTGCATCATCTTCCGCACGCAGAGACCCAGGGCCACGCTTCTGGGCAAGGTCAGCAACACAGAAATCTATGAGGACCAGGCCACTTACAAGCAGCTCAGCAGTATTGCCAACATCAAAATCTTCCGCTTCGAGTCATCCCTCTACTATGCCAACAAGGACTATTTCAAAACTGTTCTCTACCAGAAAACTGGGGTGAATCCTATCCTGCTGGCTGCTGAGCACCGAAGGGTGGAGACCCAGGCAAATACAGGCAACAAAAAGAGATTTTTTGGCACCACGTTTAACTGCCTGAAACCTACCAAGAAAAGGATAGATAAGCCTCCAGCAGATGCCTGTATTCCCTCCATAGATATGCACACCTTAATCCTTGACTGCGGGGCAATGCAGTTCATAGACATGGTGGGTCTCTCCGTGCTAAAGGAGACACATCATGACTACAAGGAGATTGGTGTCCAGGTGCTCCTGGCCAACTGCAACCCCTCCATCCGCCACCAGCTCAGGGAGGGAGGCTGGGCTGGCGAGACAGACAGTGGTGGTCAGCTGGCTTTCCACAGCATCCACCATGCAGTGCAGTTTGCTGAGTGGTGGTACCATGTGCAGCAGGAGGAGAGCAAGGAGAAAATCATGGAATAGAATCATAGAATATTTTGAGTTGGAAGGAACCTTCAAAGGTCATCTAGTCCAACCCCCTACAGTGAGCAGGGACATCTGCAACTACAGCAGGTTGCTCAGAGCCCCATCCAACCTGACCTCAAATGTATCCAGGGATGGGGTTTCTACCACCTCTCTGTGCGGCCTGTGCCACTGCCTCACCACCCTCAGTGTAAAAAATTTCTTCCTTATCTCTCCTGGACCCTGAAGACCTGAACCTCCACGTGTCTTTGCAGAACAGTGTGTGGGGAATGATTTATAGTAGGAGTGAGCTTGGTAGGTTCTTGAGAACAATTTTAGTCTTTGTGTGGTCAGAGCATGCAAAAAGGACTTGGATGAACTGTCAGCAGCGAGCACGGGGCAAAAGCGTTGGAGAACGTGTGGATTTCAGGAGAGACTGCCAACAGGTAAAGAATCTGTGAGGCATTCCAAGGTCAGTGAAGAGCCCAGGATGGCTTTTTACACTTTTCCTTTCTCCAGAGGGCTGAGGTGCCACGCAGGGCCGGTGTTTAAAGAGCGTTTAGACGAGGTGTTAGGGGATATGGTTTAGGGGTGAATTTTGCAGAGTAGGGTTAACGGTTGGACTCGATGATCCCAAGGGTCTTTTCCAACCTCAGAGACTCATTGTATGATTCTACGATTCCACCAGCAGCTCCCATTACCCCTCCAGTGCCTCCCTGCCTCATTCTGCTGCTTTGGGGCCGGCCTGGCCCCACCGGGCGCTGAGGGGCACGATGGAGCCGCGCTGCACAGCCCAGGCCTGAAGCGGCTCCTTGGGGGGAGCAGGAGGGACGAGGAGCCGTGGCTGCCCCCGGTGAGGTGGAACCACTGCAGCCCCGGGGGCTGCGCCCGAGGGGGATCGGGGCACCCCCTGCTCAGGCTTGGGGAGCCCCTGGGAGCTCCCACACCAGTCAGAGAAGGCTCAGCTGCGAGATTATAGAATCATAGAATCTTTG
>WEIS01069210.1:0-12670 GCA_013389965.1 Todus mexicanus
GGGCAGCCTATTCCAGAAGCTGATCCCGCAGCACCGGCGCTTTCAACCTGGGGTCAAACTCTACGTGAACAAGCGGCTGGCGAGGCAAAGACACCCGCACAGCCCTTCACAGCCCGTCACAACCCCCCACAGCCCGGCACAGCCCCGCACAGCCCCGCACAGGCCCGCCCAGTCCNGCACAGCCCCGCACAGCCCCGCACAGTCCCGCACAGCCCCTCACACCACGGCACAGCCCCCCACAGCCCCGCACAGCCCCGCACAGCCCCGCACAGCGCTCCACCGGCACCGCCCCCTGGCGGAGGCTCTTTCCCAGCATTTGTCTCCCTGTTCCTGTGCCAAACGCGGCGCTGCTGCCTCCACCGCCGCCCCTGGGAGGTTGTAGCCCCGGGGCAAGTGAGGAGCTCGCAGAGGTGTGATCCTCTCGCTAGGCCCTGGCAGGAGGAGCTGAGCTGAGCTGAGGAACCTGCATCACCCCTCTGCCCAGGGCTGGGACCCCCCCAGCCTCCTCCTCTGGAGCATGGAAGGAGAGCAGCTTGCCTGCCCCTCTGGTTCTCTGCAAAAAACTGCATCTGTCCTTTCAAACCAAGATTTGCACCCCTTGCTCCTCGTGCCTCCTCTGGCTTTGCGGACGCCACTGTGCCAAGGGCATTTTCAAGCTGCAGGGCCGATGTGGACAGGCCACGTTAGGGTTGGTTCCAAGGGAGTGTTGTATGCAGGTCCTGTCTGCACTGGGAAGGACCTGAGCAGCAGCCCTGATTCCAGCCTTGGTATCTGCTACGGTTAAATCAGCGCTGTTCCCTCTGCAGGATCATACTGTGGCGCTGCAACAAAATCCAGACCCCACCGAGCCAAAGCAGGTCTCCTCGAGCAGGGTACATACCCACTCCTTGCTCTGCATTAACTGCACCCACGCAGCACATTCCTGCTGCCCATGGCTATTCCAGTTATGTTTCTAGTAAGCTTTAAAAACAGAGTTACGACTACTTTTTATAGTGAAGCGTCCTTCTTGCTGCATTTTTTTCCTCCTCCTTGCAACAATACCTGTCACACAGTGGTTTCACCCCCTCACAAGACTCTCAGATGCTCCCCCATTTTCTTCCAGCGCATTTTCCCGTGTACTTCCCGATCGCATCATTGCTGCGCACAGACAGTTCTCTCCATTAGTTTTGCTGAGTCTCATGATCTAACATGGGAAGGAAAACAGATATTTTAATTATTTTTTTTTAAATCCAGGAAGAAATTATTTTAAAGAAAGGTAAACATTGTAAGGGGGACTAGTGCGGATTCCTGAAGTAACTTGAAAAAACCCCAGAGGCGCAACCCCTGAGCAGCCAGCGCCCTGGTGGCAGTCAATATGTGAAGGCAGGACACGTTTCCAGGGCAGACAAACAAAGCGTAGGAGCTGAGCCTCAACCAGCCCCTCCAGGCCCACCACTCCCATGGAAATCACAGGCGAGCCGCGGGCAAGAATCACGGAGTGTTTTGCTTGGCAGAGGCTCAGCACCAGTTGTGCTGACTGGCTGAAAAATAAGGTTGTAAAAATAATGAAACGAGAAGACTTTTTTTTTTTCTTTCTTTCTTTCTTTTTTCCCCAGCTGCTTTCTGCCCTGGGGTGGTGCTTTGAGCAAACTGCCATCGCTCAGCCAGGCTGTACCTGTGCTCTCACGGCTGGGAACTGCAAAACCTCGCCTGGGATCCAACAGAGAGCGAGCAGAGCCCCCTCTGCCTCCCACAGGCAGCCAGAAGGATGCCGTGGTTGTCCATGGGGAGGATTAAACAGGGAAACACCAGGAAAATCTGAAGCACGGGGTTTTAACTTGGTCATCGCGACAGCCACGTGCCTGTGGTTTTTCTCAGGATCGCTGTTAGATCTTTATTAAAATTTGTGTGCTATGGTATTGCTTTTCTGCTGCACATGCACAGCCCTGTTTAATATCTCCTGCCCCTGACCTGGGATTCTCAGAGGGCAACGCATTAGATCACGGTCCCTGCATACTCCTGGTGCAAGCTCCCTGCTGGTACGAGGATCATACCGGGATAAATCCTGTTCCCTGCTGCTACAGGCCTCAGTGTGCTCCTGCGGTCGCAGCCAACCGGCTCCTTCAGGAAAACAACTTCTCCTTTCCGCCCTGAGAACAAATTGCTCTGACAGATGACATAGCTCAGAGTTTGGCTTCAGCCCTGTAAAAACAGAATAGCGTAAGGTTTTTCCTGGGGTGCAGTTCTGTCCGTGGCTTATCCTGCCAGAGTAATTTTATTGGGCCACTCTCAGCCCTGGCAGACGGCTGGGCTGGCACAGGCTCCACCACGGCTGTTCCTCTCCCACCGCCTGGTGTCCCTGAGGGTGACATGCTCTCTCCACAGCATGTCACCTGGAGCTGGGACATTACACCAGCACCTGGAGGGCAGCGGGGTCTGGTCACCTCTCTCTGCTTCCTGACCCGCAGCTCCTTGGGGCATTACTGCTGGAGGGAAACATTCCCCACAATGGGAGAAATAAAAGAAAAAACACATAAAGAGAGAAAAACAAGTGGCTCTGGACTCATGACTCTCGCTGCTGCTTGGCCACGGCCCTGGGTGGCTGGAGCCACAGCTTGGGACAGTCAGGAGGCCGCGGCTGCAGTGCCCCTGCTTGGTGCAAGCGTAAAGGTCTGCAAGAGGGACTGCCAGAGCCAAACTCACCCTTGAAGCAAGAAGCCCAAAGGGACCAGCTTTTCAACCTGAAGATAAATGTAGGTTACGTGGTAAGGCTGAAGTCTTGGAACAGATGCTGCGCATGACTCAATTATCACAATTAGAAATGGATCTGAACACAGGGCTAGCGTAGAACAGCCTGATTCAGAGCTTGCCGGGGTCTGGGATGGGTCAGATGTTGAAGCTTTTGCATTTGCCAGCAAGCTCAGATCCAGGCTCTGGGCTGAACCCATCAGAGAGTAACCTTTGGCCCAGGATGTAATGGCTGAAGCCCAATTATCTCCAGACACAAAAGGAATGTACATTTATTTTTTTCCCTCTCTTTGCCAGGAGAAGTTGCCCTGGGGAAGGGAGAGAGGGGAAATAAAAGCTGGAGCTGTGTGTGTTACTAAAGACACAGCCTGGAGTTCATTTATTTCCTCTGACACAGAGGCTGGGGTTGACAGAAGAGCAGTGACAGCCGCTCGTAGCAGAGGAACTTTCCACAGCAAAACCCACCTGGACAACTGGAGGGAGTCCCCAGATGCAGCTCTGCTGGCCAGCCTTAAATTGGAGCTGGCTGTTCCACTCAGCCCTCCATGTTTCACAGCTGTTTCTCCCTCAACCTGCCAACCCAGTTCCAAGGCCCCAAAAGCCCAGCTCTTTGGAGAAGAGGGCCAAGATAAACATGCTTTTTCCTGGAGAGCAGAGGGACCTGGAACAGTTCCCTAGCTGGAAGCACCAGGCTGGGGAGGTGGACACCCATCCCTGTGACCATCTCCTGCTGCTGGAGGATAGACCTACTGCCACCCAAAACACGGTGACAAATGCAGCAGCTTGCCCTAGGACATGCTACTGGGGCCAGCTGCCAAATTCACGAGTCTGGTGCATAAGTAAATCAAAGGAAAACTGAAGTGATTTGCCAAGATAATTTCCATGATAGGAATTAGGGGGCAGCAAGGGGAGAAAGGGAAGGCCATCTAAGAGGCGATACAGTTTTGAACACAGCACACCAGGAGACATCCCATTTTATTTAGCCTTTGCCAAGGGCTATTTGACTCCAGATCCAAACACGCATTTAGGAAATCCCCTTCCGATACTTGGCAATCTTGGGCCAATTCAAAGAATTATCTCTGTGACTCCTGTTAGGATCTCACAGAAAGGTCATCTCCTGGATCCCACTATGCAAACACTAAAGGTCTGTTGTCCCACAGGCTCGCAGGCCAGAGCCCCGCTCCAGCAATCACGGCACAACACCCGCTCCTCACTTTTATCTGCTTCAGATGTTTGGGAATAAAGCGTCAACCGCCTCTTCCCCAGTTGTGTGTTGAACCACTGACATTTTCCTTTCTCCAACTCTTAGCTGGAGTCAGCCCAGGGCCGGTTACCGTGCCTGCAGCACTTACACCCTGGCATCACCTAGCTGCCAGTGATCAGCTTAAAATCTGGAGAGCAACTAGGCTGCTAAAAGGCTTGGAGAATAAGCCTTATGAAGAACGGCTGAGGGAATTGGGGCTGTTTAGTCTCAAGAAGAGGAGACTGAGGGGAGACTTTATTGCTCTCTACAACTACCTGAAAACATGTTGTAGAAAGGCAGGTGCTGGTCTCTTAAGTCAATAATGGTAAGACAAGAGGGAATGGCCTCAAGCTCTACCAGGGAAGGTTTAGGTTGGACGTTAGAAAGAATTTTTTCTCTGCAAGAGTTGCCCAGCATTGGAACAGGCTGCCCAGGGAGGCGGTTGAGTCGCCATCCCTTGGAGTGTTTAAAGGGCATAGAGATGAGGTGCTTAGGAATATGTCTTAGGGGTGTTAAAGATTAAAGGTTGGACTGGATAATCTTATAGGTGTTTTCCAACCTGTGTGATACTGTGAATCTACTTGTGTTAAACATCGCCTTCCAGAGCAAGTGACCCCCGTGCCAGGCCAGCGGCAGCAACGGCCCCGATTTGTGGCTCATTAATTCAGCAGGAAATTAAAAAGCACCGAGCTCCACCTCAGCGCAGTGCCCACTGCTAAATCCCAGTGCCACCAGTGCCCAACACCCTGCTCTCTCCAGGGCCACCAGTGCCCAACACCCTGCTCTCTCCAGGGCCACCAGTGCCCAACACCCTACTCTCTCCAGGGCCACCCCCACCGGGTTTCAGGCCTCCCCCAGCCAGCGCTGCCGCTCGCCTCAGGCACCCGCGCGGCCGCCCCAGCGCTGGCACAGGGCCTCCCCCGCCCCTGGGCGCCGCACCTCCCCCGCCGCTGGGCGCCGCCATAGCGAGCCTCCTCCCCCCGCTGGGCGCCGCCATCTTGTGCCTCACCCGTACGGCGCGGGCGCCGCCATCTTGTGCCCTCCCCGTGCAAGCGCGGCGCGTCTGGGCCATGGCGGGGCTGCTGTGGCCGCTGCTCCTCTGCTTGGCGGCGGCCGCCGGGGCCGGAGCCGAGCTGCAGCTGGAGGAGGCGCGGCGCTCCCTGGACCTCAGCACACACCTGGCCAAGGTGTCGGCCGAGCTCAGCCTGGCCAACGCGGCGGGCGGCGGGGCGGCCTCGGCCTTTCTGCTGGCGCTGGAGCCCGGGCTGGAGGGGCGCCTGGCCTACCTGGGCGTGCAGGTGAGAGGGGATGGGCTGCCCTGGGCTGCCCTGGGGTGGTGCTTCCCCATCCCCGTCCCGGGGAGGCCTTGGCGGGGCCCGGGGCGCTGCCGGCTCCAGGGACACGTCGGCGGAACCCGCGGCCTGCGGGGCGGGATCCCGGGGCTGGAGGGGCAGCGCAGCCCCAGCTCCTGTCTGCCCCCAGTGGGGGACAGGCTGAGCCAGCCTTGGGGAGAAAAGGAGCCTGAGGGGGACCTGCTTGATAGTTATAAAGGTGTAAAGGACGAGCGTCGGGAGGATGGAGCCAGGTGCTTCTCGGTGGCACCAAGTGATAGGACAAGGGGTGTAAGCTGGGACACAGGAGGTTCTACTTAAATATGAGAAAAAAGTTGTTTCCAGTGAGGGTGACGGAGGCTGCCCAAGGGGGGTTGTGGAGTCTCCTTCTCCGGAGACGTTTAAAACCCGCCTGGAAGAGTTCCTGTGTGACCTGATCTAGGTCATCCTGCTCCAGTGGGGGGTTTGGGCTGGATGATCTTTCGAGGTCCCTTCCAGTCCCTAACATTGTGATCCTCTGCTAATGCAGGCCTGGGGATGGGGTCCAGCCTCCTACGCGCAAGAGGCTTCTTCTAGTCCCTGACGTATTGGCACTGACCCGGCTGTGCTGGCTTAGGACACAAGCTGAGGGGAACCTGAGAGTTCTTCAGATTTTCTTGCACGCTGAGCGCACAGCAGTTTTTGTTATCGAAAAAACATGATAAGAGAGTGTTTGGGTTATTTTTATGATAAAGTAGTTACCTACTGGCTCATACATTCCGAGGGGCATCCCCCTAAGAAGCACGTAGGGACTCTATGGAGTTTGCCCAGGACACGCCAAGTCTTTCAGACAGCAGCACACTGATCATTCCATTGTTTTGGAACAGGTGAAAGGTGAGGAAGAGGAGGAGAACACCTTGGAAGTGAGAGAGACTAAAGTTAAGGGCAAAAGGTGAGTGTCAGCCTCTAACAGTCATTACCTAGAATTGTGCATGGGAATTTCTCCATCATCCTCATGGCAGAGCAGAAATGCTACCCAAGCCCCGCATACCTGGAGATCCTGGAGCCTTTGGTTTCTGAAAAGATCCACTGTGTATCCGGGCTGCATCCTGGGGAGCTGCAGAGCCAGGGAGGACAGTTCATACAAGCAGACAAACACAATTCCTGCAGCCCAGGAGGCCCCAGTAGAAGTCATTCCCTTCCCTCAGGTACTCATTCCTTGCAAGAGAGCACTTGCAGGGTCAGATCTCTGAGCCCAGCACATACCTGCTCCCCACAGGCACCCACAGGCTGCTGGGGAGGGCACTCTCTCCTAAATGCAGCTCAGCTGTGCTCGGTCTCTTGCGGTCAGTGCCTTAATAATGCCCCGTTCCTCATTGAGGGCTGTCAGTTAAGCATTACAGCCATGGCCGCGCTCCTACCCACTGCTCCCTTTTGAGGTCTCAGATGATTGGCGGTGGTGATTACGGAGAGATTGTGAGCGCTCTTGGGCACTTTCTGGGCCGTGAGAACTGAGACATAAAGGCTGCTTGTGAATGGGTCAGAAGTGTGGAGTCGCTGGATTTCAGGAGGACAGTAGCTGTGAAGTTAAGTTGCAACAGTAGACCGTGGTTTCTGACATATCTGGAGGCCTCGTTAATCCTGCTCTTGGGCCACCAGGCATGCCTAGAAGCCCGTTCACTTCTGTCATCACCTCAGTCCATACAGGTTTGGTGAAATCTCGATGCTTTCTGTAGAGCCGCAGCCCAAGACTGTGCTTGTTTTCTGGCCTTTCCTTAGTTTCAGATCATGTGAGTAGAAAGCTGAGAATGAACAGACTGTGGGAACAGTTGCTTAAGATGTTTGTGATTTGTTTTCTGGACATTTGCACTATTCCTCTAATGCGGATCATTGTCATCTGGAGAAGAATGGAAAGAGTCCAGTTGAAGCATGCTTTAAGTGCACAACTAGGGAGGGGAACGGGTCATGGGAGGTGTTGCAGGGGTCAGATCTGGTTACTCTCTCAGGGGAGGTCTCACATGACTTACCTGTTCTTCTCCCTCCCAGTGGAAAATTCTTCTCTGTGAAGCTGCCGTCTTCTTTGGCGCCAGGAGCCAAGGTCCGTGTATCTGTGGAGATGGTTTTTACCCATGTCCTGCAGCCCTACCCCACCCACATCACCCAGAGTGAGAAGCAGTTTGTGGTCTTTGAAGGAAATCACTATTTCTACTCGCCATACTTCACCAAGACCCAAACGACCCGGGTCAAACTGGCCTCTAGGAACGTGGAGAGTTACTCCAAGCTGGGCAACCCTTCCCGCACGGAAGATGTGATTGAATACGGCCCCTTCAAGGACATTCCTCCGTACAGCCAGGTAAACATCTGTGCAAAGAGGTCGCGGCTCTGCAGAGAGCATCACACAGATGTGGCATCTGTGTCTCAGAGCTGCAGAGTGGGAAGCAGAGGCTTTTGTCGCAGGTCAGGCCTGCGTTAGCCAACGCGCAGGCTGGGGATGCGCGAGGTGGGCTCCAACGAGGTGCTCCTAGAACAGACCTGATTGCTGAGCTCTGCTTGACAACCACGGAGCAAACCACACCAATCTGGGCGTGGTTCCGGCAGGGGGGTGTGTGCTGCGGGAACAACTGCACCTCTGGCCTCCTCACCGCTGTAAGTCAGCCAGATGCATGAGGTGTGACCTGTGAGGACACCCCCGGGACCAGTACCCTGCGTGAACGGGGCTGGCTCGAACCTTCCTGGGCAGTCGGCTTCACCTCTGCTGAGTCTGCCAGCGGGGTTTTCTCTGAGCGACGTGAGGACAGGTGATTGTGAGGGTAAGTTGCTCCTTACCTCAGGTCTAACAGCTTACCTTCTTTCCTCGTTAGGACACTCTGAAGGTGCACTATGAGAACAACAGTCCATTCCTGACCATCACCAGTATGACCCGGGTCATCGAGGTGTCTCACTGGGGGAATATAGCGGTTGAAGAGACGGTTGATTTAAAGCACACGGGAGCAGTGCTGAAAGGGCCTTTCTCCAGATATGACTACCAGAGACAGCCAGACAGTGGGATCTCATCTGTCAAGTCTTTTAAGGTTGACATTTTGCATAATTTTTTTTAATATTTTTTTCCCTGTGGCTTCCCTCCTTACATCCCCAGAGGGAGAAAAAAAAGTTTTCCTTTCCTTTGGTAATCGTACGCAAGTAATAGGAATATTAAAGCTCTGATCTAGTTTCAGAGAAGGCTCGCACTAGACAGGGATAGCTTTTGGAGGTACAATTAGGAAGTGATACTTTATTACATCTATTGGCTAAACCGACTGCATATACCGGGGTATCTAGTGTTTCTCCACACTGCCACCCCTCCAGTCTCAGGGACCTGCTAAAATCCTTAATCCCTGTGCTGACAGCTCTGCTTCCCATTTCCCACTGTGTAAGGGCTGTTCATTTTGTCCCCACCCTCTTATTTTCAGAGTTGTCTTCTCTGTCATAGTCCTCATCATGTTGAACAGTATTAATTGGAAGCTCACCTGTTCATTCTTTGCTCACAAAGCACTCAACAAGAGTTAAACTGTGTCTCTGCTGGCCAGATGTGAAACATATTACGTGTTTTCATCTGAACCAAGACCTTTCTCACTGCTTGAAGCCTCCAGGATTGATTGTTGTAATTCTCCAAGGTGGTGCAGCCAACAGAAATCTCATTTTGCTGAGTGTAAAGCCAGTAAGCTCAGTGAGCTAGGGCAGAGGGCTATGGTGAAAAGGGAATTGCCGTCCTGGTGGGCATGATGAGATCCCTTGCTGTGTGAGATATTTCAAACCGGGCTGGAGAAAGTGCATTCGTTTAGAGGCCAAGTGATTTTAGTGCTGGCAGCTGCTTCTGTGGCTGATTGCTTATAATAGCACAATTTTACCTCTCGGTGCCACTGAATGGCCATTTTGTCATCTCTCAGGCAGGAGCGCAGTTTCTCAGCGCTTAACAGCTGTTATTGCTTCTGCCAGTCTCACTGGAAACCTCTCCGAGCCGGTGCTCTGACGGTTGCTTTTCTCCATACAGACCATCCTCCCAGCTGCTGCTCAGGACGTCTATTACCGAGATGAAATTGGAAACATCTCCACCAGCCACCTCCTCGTCCTGGATGACTCTGTGGAGATGGAGATCCGTCCGCGCTTCCCGCTTTTCGGGGGATGGAAAACGCATTATATCATTGGCTATAACCTGCCAAGCTACGAGTACCTCTACAATCTCGGTGGGTGGCAAAGGGGAAGGGAATAAGAAGTGTTCTCCTCTGTGTTTAAAGGTGGCTGCTGTACAGTAAAGGATTAAAAGCTGCGGTGTGCTGCACCTTAGCAACAGCAGTTGCTAGCTATTATTTCTGGAATATGCAGATACACACCTTTTCCGTGCTGCCTTGGGGTTTTTGTAGACATCTGGTTCAAATATATTTGAGTGAGCTGGTGCCCCCTGCTGCACGATGTATCCATCCGAATTCTGCTCTTGCTTCTGTTGGAAGCTGAGCTTCAAGGTCGCCCCTTGTCCTCTGAGGAATTGTAACCACCCTCTGGTCTACACTCTTAGGTGATCAGTATGCCCTGAAAATGAGGTTTGTCGACCACGTGTTTGATGAGCAAGTTACGGACTCTCTGACTGTCAAGATCGTCCTGCCAGAAGGTGCCAAGTAAGTGTCGTTACTCCTGGCTTGTTACTGCAGATCATGGTGTTTTGGTGGCAGTTCTCCAGCCAACTCTAGTGGCCCGCGGACAGTGAAACAAAACCGTGACTGTGAACACGGAGACCTCAGAACACAGCTTTGCTTCCTGTTAGAGCGTTGTTTAAGCTGCATAATTGGCCTTGTGCTAGAGGCCACGGGTGGCCAGCCAAGTCCTAGGTTACATCATCTCACTGTAGAGACCTATGGGACTGTCTGGTTTTATCCACAGGAATATCCATGTGGACAGTCCCTATGAAATCAATCGTGCTTCAGACGAGCTTCACTACACCTATCTGGACACTTTTGGACGTCCAGTTATTGTAGCACACAAGAGCAACCTGGTGGAGCAGCACATCCAAGACATCGTGGTGAGTGTGGCCTCTGTGCGTGGTTTGCCTGAGCAGTTGTGCCTCCAAATTCAGCAGCGTGGTCCAAACACCCATGTTGGGTTCCAGAAATAAATATGCTGGACTACGCGGCCAGTTCTGCAATGCCCGGGGAGAGGAGTTCTCTCCCGTAGTAACGTGGGTCACTGCTCAGCTTTTCAAACTTCTCTTCTAGGTTCACTACACCTTCAACAAAATCTTGATGCTGCAGGAGCCTCTGTTGGTGGTTGGAGCCTTTTACATCTTGTTTTTCACTGTGATCGTCTATGTGAGGCTGGATTTCTCCATCACTAAGGTACGGGCTGTTGAAGAGCCCTGTGGGAGCATGAGGGGCTCACTCAGCTGATGGTTGGAGACTTTTCATGCCAGTAATTCTTGCTGAATGTTCCTGCCAATCAGATGCTTTACTAGATGGAGCCCTGGTTTTGTGCTGCCTGAGCACTGATACTCCTGCAGGGTTTGACCTCGTGTGCTGAGGCCAACCAGAGTTTGGCCTTCTGGATAAAGAGGAATTGCTCCTGAGAAACTGGCATGTCCACAGTTCTTCTGCAGTATTTTCACTTACCTTTTGTTAAGCCATTTGTTGGGCAGGACAGAGTGCTGAAAGGTGCTTGCCCTAGTCAGTTCCTGCACCATTCACCTAATTACCGTCAGTTGAGTTAATTGCAGAGGGAGCAGTTTGTGTAAACAGTCCTGTGGCAGACTGCAGGCACGGCTTGATGCGGGTCAGAGATAGGACTGCTTTGATCTTCCCCTCTGTCCTCTTGCAGGATCCGGCTGCTGAAGCGAGGATGAAAGTTGCCTGCATCACAGAGCAAGTGCTTACTCTGGTGAACAAGAGACTGGGGCTGTACCGACACTTCGATGAAGCAGTGAATAAATACAAGCAGTCACGGGACATCTCCACCCTGAACAGCGGCAAAAAGTCTTTGGAGACGGAGCACAAGGCTCTGACTAATGAAATCGCCTCTTTGCAGTCTAAACTGAAGACAGAGGGCTCTGACTTATGTGATAAAGTAAGAAATTCGAATTTATTTTTTAAATCTCTTGTGTCCTTGGCTCTACCGAGTATTCTAGGTGAGTTTTAATTTGGGGGTTAGTTTCTGCAGCCTGTATTTTATTATTTCCCCTCCTCCTCTGAAAATGGCTGCCAGGGAGTGTGAAGATCAGGTTTTTGTTTTTGTAGTAATCTTGGTTCTGCCGCCCTGTAAGTGCTGCTGGTAAACAGCTGCTTGTGCTGTTTCTTAAACAGCCCTTGAACCAGCTGCACAAGTACACATTAATGCTTTTGTAACACAACCCTGACGCTTCTCATGGAGCTCCCGGCAGCGACACTTGAGCAAGAATAGAAACTATCAACACGTTATCAGTTCTGACTTTACTACAGACACCAGCCAAACCAAAATCTCCTTTGTCTCTATTTTCCTGCACATGTGAATTCGGTGCTGACAGAATTTGGTAACATGATGCTCCTCAGGGGTGTTTCGCTGTCCCATGTTGAAAGCCATGGCACTGTGAGCACACACCTGCTGTCCTTCATCCACTGCGTTTTAACACTTACCTGGAACAGCTACTTAACCCCAAGGCAGCGACACTTCAGTCTCTGGGGTCCATTCCACTGACAGCACCTTGCTCAATCTGTTCCTGAGTCAAAGAGTAGCTCTGTCATTGCAGACCAGCATCCTGCACGCTCTACAGTTAACTGTAGGGACACAGCTTCCAGCTGTCATAGTTGTGGTTTAGTTTGAAGCCTTTAAAAATCTCTCGCTAAACGATCTTTTAACAGTCACTGTACCTTTTTCCTGCTAGTGTTGCTCCTGGGTCCATGGAGCCCTGTTACCTGCACTGGCTCATCATCTATTCATGAGATATTCCTCATCACACGTGATGCCGGAGAGAGATGGTGGCTCAGGAGGCAATATTTGGGGATTGGAGATGTTTCCACTCAACACTGACTTCACTTTCCGCTCCTGCTTTGCCATCTGTCCTATTCCACCGTTACTGTAGGGTCGGTTTTTTTGTCTCCTCTAATATTCCCTTTGTTTCTTACCATTTTAAGGTAAGCGAGATTCAGAAGCTCGATGGCCAGGTCAAGGAACTTGTTCTGAAGTCCTCAGTAGAGGCCGAGCGGCTGGTGGCTGGCAAGCTCAAGAAGGACACATACATCGAGAATGAGAAGATGCATTCCAACAAGCGCCAGGACCTGGTCACCAAAATTGACAACATCCTTGATGCACTGTAATGGTCTGATTGAGTGAGCGCCTGGAGGGGAGAGGTGTGAAAGGAGATGACGAGGCTGGGAGTGGCCTTTGAGCCAAA
>WEIS01069225.1:0-11236 GCA_013389965.1 Todus mexicanus
GCTGCAGATCTGGAGCTGTAAAAAGACAATACCACAATATTAATTGAAAAATTAAAGCAATTCTTTCATGTAGTATAAAACATTCTCGTATCTTCAGCCGCAGTACCGCAGACTTTCTCACTGCAAAGGTAAACCACTTAAAATCTTCTCGCAGAAAGAGGTGAGTGGCACCCACATTTCATGGTCTCGTTCATACTCCAGTTATTACCTTTAACATCAAAGTTGAAGACAACGGAGCTCCTTTCCCCATTGCTGGAGGCCTCGCAGCACACAGTGCCGGTGCTCCTGAATGTGCTGGTGTTGATGGTGCTTTCAACTAGGATTCGTTCAAATGATGGCACTGATGAATTTGTGTAAGTGATTTTGACATCCATGGGGTATATTGTCGGTGAATCAAAACAGCTGGGAGAAACAATACTGACAGTTACCTGCCATGGATTGCTACCTGGAACTGATGACAGGTCTCGCTGTTGAGGCAGACAGTCACTGTCAGACCATCAGATAACTAAACAACACTGCTCAACAAAGTGTTTCAGCTGAAGATCTTATTCTTGAAACTTAGCCTTGTGTCTCATTGACTTCTGCGTAGTGGGCGAAATGGATACATACACCAAGGCTCACTCAACCAGACATAACGAGAATTTTGTGTTTACCTTTGGCTAGAGATATCTACAGGTCTGTAAGTCCACTATGAGTTTTGTACCATTCAACCTGCATCTCCAACTTCAGCTTTGAGTAGTTATGGTCTATTGCCTACTCTTGAAAACTTGCTCCACGCATCGTTTTATTGCAGCAGAAAAAAAATCCATGATGTACATACAACACCATCAAGCTTATATGCAGTCAGAAAATAGCCAGTTCTGTTCTCTCAAGATGCTGCCTCTCCTACATATGTCACATATTTACTACATGAGCATGAAGTTAAGATTTAAAAAAGGATATAACAATTATTTTAGGCATAAACCGTATTATGCAGATGGGAGACTCACGTACGAGATCTACAACCACGGCGGAAGTCAACTAAAACCTTAAAACATGCTTCATAAATGCTCACTTCACAGCAAAACTCTACTATCTTTTTAGAATGTGGTAACTAGACATTGGGTTTTACTCATAACAACTCTGGACTTGTTTACTTGTCACAGGCTTCATGTAAATAGAAATCTAATTACTTTATGTCTTGAAAAATCATATAATTACACAACAAAACAAAAGATAACAGCCATATTGACAAGCAATTCTGTGATTGTCATTCTGTGAAACTGCATACAGAACACGTGTCGTTTGGGGCTAAACAGATACAAACCATAGCTAGCTTGCAGAAAAGAGAAAGTCTGGCTTTTTCTTTTAATTCCCTATGAAGGATGGAATGCAAAGGGGAATAATGAAATGTACCCCTGCCTTCCCTGAAACTGCCACAAATAACGCAATGCCAAAAACGATGAAAACGGTGATGCAACATTCGAACATAACTGTTACTGAGTCACTTTATGTTCTTAATTTTTAATTATGCATTGGGTATGTTGCATTTAGAATAACCTTCGGAGACTCTGGTTTACTTAACTCACCTCTGCTCAGTTCCTGGGCAAAAACACCAGTATATGGTAGGGGCTGGGAATCCAGCTGCTACACACTGGAGAATATCATCGCTAAGTTTACCCAGAGTGAGAATCTCCGGTTTTGCTGCAATAAACAAAAGCAAGAGCCACACATTAGGGGAACACAGAATTTGCACTGCCATTTGCTCTTCATCCCATCAACTTGTGTGCATCATCACTTGTAGAATTATTCAGGTGAACAGTTTCACATCTTCAAGGGTGTCTGGGTCTGAACTGGTGTCCTGCAACCTGTGAAAATACCAGCTCTCACACCGAATGGGCTGGGTTTCAGAAGAATACCTTATCTCCACTGAGAATTTGGGTTGATGAAAGATCCTAAACCAGCAAAGCCCAGAGGTTAAACAAAAAAAAAAAAACCCAACAGTGCAGTTCCTGTTCTTGCACAGTATGACTTTACGAGCCTGTAAAAAGGACAGTTTCTTTACAGTTATAAATGTACTAAATCTGTCAAACCACATCTCTCTTTCGTCTGCCCTGTGTATTAAATATTACCACCACAGCTAGAAAAGGAACAACAGTGTAAGGCAACCAGGGCAGACATCCCTGTCCCCACAGAGCACATGCGTCCCTCTAAGATGCTACTATCGAAATGCTCCACTGCCTGACTCTCTGACACACTGCACACAGAGGAAGGAAGTTAACATTTGGGTGAATGTATTAACTTTCCAAACAATAATTCACGATTGCTCTGGTAGTTTAGAAAGCAATCCAACCAGCCAATGCCTCCTGACACAGCCTGCACAGGAGCTAGTCCTGCAGACGGTTCAGGAGCTCTTGTTTCAAGTATGACAGGAAACAAGAGCAATCAGACGGACTTTACAGTCATCAGTCCAATGTCATAGGCTTCAGCCAAGGGCGCTACCAACATAACAAGATGTTTTTCTTAGTGAAGCCTGGATTAGAGGGTTTTTTTCCTGTAACTACCCTGGGCTTCCTTGCAAAATCACCCAAAAAGAAGATAATGGAAAAAACAGGCCAATATTGCAATGATGCTGCTCACCTGACAAGTACAGGTTAAAAGTCTGTTATGAGTTAAAACAACTTTACAGAAAAGTAAGATGAACTTCTAACATTCTAGAAAGTAGTGAAGTTGTACAGACTACAGTGGGAAAACGCAGATTTATTTCAGAAAAACTCCATGTACAAAGACTGCACAGAGTTAGTTTTAATGAATATTCTACTTGCTGATTAAATTGGAGGCAGTAAAGCATACGTATATTCTCACTCACATAGCATCTCCTCATGACTCATGTTACAAGGAACCAAATGTTCTTTCATTTCTAAGCCCGCATGTTGTGTTTTATCCACACCACCAAGAACCAAACATTACTGCAAAATGTTGAGACGAGTTTTCAGCATTATTCACTTGATGAGGAACTTTTTGAGAGCACACGGCACCTAACTTGGCCTCAGCGCTCATGGAATACGTTACATTTCCCAAACAAACTCCTATCAAAATGGTTGGTTTGTGACATTGTAATTAGCTTATTTACTACTCATGTGCAATTTGTTTAGGTATATGCTATGTTTCAGGTAACATTATATTGCAATGTAATTCAATAAATGAGAGAAATGAAAAGTCACATATAAGAGGAATATGAACATTAAGCCCTGGAAAAAATATTGCACCTGAGTTGAACTGCATCTACCATCTTCTGACTTTGAATGAGGGAAACAAAAATGCCCATGTTAGCCAGGCCATTTTGGCTGTAAAAACATAGTGTAATAAAAGCCTACATGGTCACGAGTCCACATGGACTGATCCTGCAGCAGGTGAGAAAGAAGAGAGCCCATACAGTGTTAACATCTCCAGCAGCCTGGGCTGGCACCACGGGTAGCTGAAGTGCAGTAGCCTCCTGAGAGCAGCTCTACCCATGATGGGCCACGTGAAGTGTTTTGATGTTTTTGATGTGGTGATTAGCGTGATCAGCCCCTCCTCACCAGCACGAAGGGCTCCCAAGCTTCCCCAGCTCAGAGAAATTAAGGGATGCATTTCACTTGTGGCAGTGAAGAGCCCCCGACAGCCACTACCCAAGGGGACAGAGGCAGCTGCCACTGCTGTCCCTCAGGTCACGTAGGTGTCTCAACCCCTACACCCCTTTCTGGTAGCCAGAGCATTTTCCTCACCCACCAGTGTAGGTGCTTCAGGGGATGCTGGAGTGAAGGTAGACTGGCTTTTGCAAGCAGATGTTGAGCTGTCACCAAGCATCTTCTTTTTAAAAGAGATTTTATTGTGCTAGATTTTATGACTTTCACTGCCTAATTACCCCTGGTATCAGACAGGCTTTTAATGACTAGACTTTGCTTACTGTTTTGGCTTTAACCCTTTATCATTTCATTACATTGCTTGGCACATATGCGTATTACTTTCCATAATCAGAAACTTCTAATTTCACTAAATTTATTAACTGCTTTTCATCTTTTATTAATGTTGCTTCTGAATGTATCAAAAATCATTTATAAGAGGTCACTCCTATTTTAACTCAATGCTCTGCATCATAACATTGTTCATTTAATTGTTTTCTACTACCAATTGCCTCTTCTTAATCATTAAAAAAGTAAATGTCTAAAAAGGAACACTTAATAGGTATTGTCTGTCATCACAGTCAAAGACAGAGGGCTTTCCTCCTGGAGCTACATTGTCTGGATTGGAATAAATCTTTTTATAATATCATGGGGATTCCTCAATTGTTCACTGCTTTGGATTCAATGGACAGGAAAACTGCTGAGCCTGCTTCACGTGACCTATAATACCGTGACCAGTTTTCTCTTTGCAGCATGAGCTCCAACTGCATAGATATATTTTGATGACTGTAATTAAGCCCAGATATTACTTTGCATTAAACTTAGATACTAGTTGGAAGATTCCTTTACTAATTGCCAGCCACATAGTACCTCCCCACTCTGGAGATTTCTAGAGTTTCTTAATTGTAACTCAGTCTAGTGTGCTGCTTGTCAAGTTGTAATTTTCTTGTGGTTCCTAATTTCAGAGCTCCTTCCTTACTTACTTTATGTCACATTTACTATGAACTACTACATTATTTTTTTAAAAGCAATTTAGTATTGTTTCAGATTAGCATATCCAATTGCTAAATGCATTTAAATCCAAGGTGAGTATTCCTGCACTGGGTTTTTCACAGCTTTCAGCAAACACTTCAGCATCAGTTTTTGTTTACGTGAAGACATTCTCCTGATTACGAATCCTGTTTTACCTGTTTGATTACTTTCTGCTGATTACTTGCCCAAGTCAGATGTGTAAACATCACGAGCTACATCTCAGCAATTTATGCGAAATCCCTGCTGACAACAATTCCAGGTCAGGACGCATCATTAGATTAGGATCTGACCCATCCACACATAACTCACCTTTGGCAGTTACTCTGCTATGTCAATTAATATGGTATGTTGTTGTGCAGTGTTTCACGCCTAAATGATGAGCATTTTACAAGCCACTGAAACCAGGTTATTTTTCTTAAAAGCAAACCTCTAGAAGGATCAATCTATTTAATCTCCTCTTTTCAAAGCAAAAAAAAAATATTTGCAGGAGCTGAGTCAAAATGCCAAAAGAAACTATTTTTTGAGTCGTGTGTCAAATCCATCTGCTTCAGCAATGGCTGCAGTCCACCTAGGGCCACAGTGCATGGTAACACGAGCTCTATGAGACTGCTTAAATGTCCTCATTGCATCCCAAGACCTTTAAGACCAGTAGCTGAAGTAAGAGGGAAGACGACTTGAATACTGCTGGTTGTACAGACAAGCCATTCAGAAGAACTAAACTACCTGTGCTCTTGCCTTGGCCATCCTGCTTCACCACGCTCTTCCTAGTTTCATTTCCTAATCATGATCTACAGGGGTTTTCATCTTTTGTCAAGTAGCACATTCCTCAAAAGCAACAACATGGAGCTCTGCACAGAGAATTGACACCTGACAATGACAAAACTGTGAGCTGGTGGTTTTTTTTCGTTCTTGTGCCCAGGCTGCTCGAAAGCAGCCTGCAGAGCCTGGGAAAGGTGAGAGGACCGTGAACAGCCCCCTTGCTCCAGGCATACGCATGATGCTGCAAATCAGAAAACGCCACCCAGCCTCATGTGAACTGACAGTTCCACAGACAACCTGCAATTCCTCCCGTTCTTTCCCAGAAATTAAACCTCTGGCTCAACAATTTACTCTGCTAATCTGTAAAATAGTAGAATTATACCTCATGACTGTAACCCACACTCATCCACAGAGGCAAAGGGCATATGAGGTTGCCAGTGCTCTCATCTCAGAAATCACAGCTAGGAAATGGAAAAGGCATGAGAATACAAATGACAACATTCACAAATGAAGGAAGAAATGCCAGGGGGCCCAAGTGACATTTCTAGACCCAACCTATGGCATTGCTAATAGTGACACTATAAATGTTGACCTTCAGTAATAAATGAGCAAAAACCAGAAACTAGTATCTAGGATTTTGTGCGTTTGTGGAAGTCTAAACAAGTCTTTTCATAAACTGATGCCTGGAGAAGGACACATTGCTGCTAAAGCATACCAGCAACACAGAACTGTATGTGCTGCACATTCACTCACTTTCTATACAGTTCCACCTGCTGGGCTTGAAGGCATTATTGTCTACCTTGCCTTAGTTTCCCTAGTTTGCCTGCAGCCTCCTCCTGGTTTAATTTTCCTTAACCTTGGCCTTTAACTGCTGCCAATATTTGTCTGCTGAGAATGTGAAATGATCTAACAGGATGGCTCTGCTAAGAAGGACAGGGTTTCCTGGAGGTTTCATTGAATTCGTTTTGAAGTTTACCTTTTATTTTGAAGAATGCTCTTTGGAACTGAGACTGATGCTCTTTTTTAACAAGCATTGTCCCAAAGATGACAGCACACACATTTGTAAAGCTATGCAGATTTCTCTAAAACAATGGTGTTCTATATTACTATACAGAAGTATTTAGATGCCAAAAGGCACAAGTGAATAATTCTCCTGACAGGCTTTCAAACTCTGCATCCAACTCAAATAAATTAAAGACAATTAACAGCTTTATTTAGCTGCCAAAAATGCAAATTATAATCCCTGTATATCCTGCTCCACCTCAAATTATCAAAGGTTTATGGTACATACTTATTTTTGAGATCCTGTTTCCAGGTGCTACAGTTTTCTTCCTCTATAAACTATCTAGTTGCTCTCTGGTGACCTCTGGAATATGTTTGCTAGAATGTAAGGTCATGCTGGATAGTAGGTGGATTTGTATAAGTACTCTGCACTTTTATATCTTGACATTTAAACAGTTTTCCAGCATGTGCTTCACTTCAGAAAGCCTCTCATATGCTGAACTACACTGTGACATCTTGTGCATACATTATGTTGTATAAAATACAATGACTGTGATAATGAAATATTTCAGACTGTTCACTTTACTTACTCTTCACATAGACATTAAACGTTACAGAAGAGCTGGCATCAGAATTGGACACATAAAATGTGTAAATGCCTCCTTCTGTTCCTTTTAATCGAGTAAGGTGAAGTCCACTTGTATAACTGTAAAGAAAAAAATCAAGCATTACCAATGCTCACAACCTGCTGTGAACAGGGAATTGCTGTATGGAAGCTAAGGAGTAAATTATTAGCACGCTGTCTTCTTTGGCAGACACTGTCCATGCAGACACTCCGTATCTTGCATTACAGCTTCCCTTGCACTACAACATCCAGTGTTTTGCCACCTCTAATACCCAGATGTGAGCTCGGGTGACATTCAGTACCAGGCTCAGACCCTGCGCACGCACCACCACCTGCTCCTTTTCTCGCTGAGGAGGGAACCCAGATACACAACCCAGGCAACACATGCTAGGTGGATGGATTTTTTGGAGGACCAGGGTTCAAAGAGAAAGCACGCAGCAGAAATAAAAGCATGAAGTTTTTGTCCAGAGCACTGGGCTCTGCTGTGGTGGTACAGAGAGTCTTTGCACACAACAAACTTTAATATTTTTGCTTATTAGGCAGGAGTGGCATCTTGTAGGTGAGTCGCGAGTATGTAGCACACTGGTCCTCAAATGCTACTCCAAATCTAAGTTAGTAGACTTTGCAGCAGTTACTGTGATAAGCCACATGCACTACAAGATCTTTTACAATCACAATTTCCTCATGATCTTCACTTTCTTCTTTCTAGAGTAGACTCCAGTTTGCTGTTTCAAAATGAAATGGATAGCACTTACAGTCGTTCACATTACCTGTTATTGCCCAGAGTCTTGAACTTGACATTATGGTCCGATGAATTCTGTAATGTTTCATTCATGTACATCCAGACTTCCTCCTTCGGTTTTGGATATGCCTCATATTCAACTGTCAAATTCCCATTTTGTCCTGCATTTATATCTATTGTGGTATTCATCGTTGCAAACAAACGGACAAAACCTTTAGCTGATGACCACAAGAGAAGAAGGAAAACAATTTCAGAGCCATTTATAAGACTGTATGTTTATAAGATTGTCAGTACTCTAGCCACAGTTAGACTACTTCAAGATCAGTGTTCAAACATCAAACTGTGAAACAGGAAACCTCATCTACAAAGCAGAACTTGGACTGCCACCTGTCAAAACCAACGCCACTAGCTACACACAGCAATGAGGTACAGGACTTAAAGTAGTGCCTTAAGAGTAATANTTAAGAGCAATAATTTCATTTTCTGGTGATAAATACCCTCTCTTTATTTTTGGAAAAATGCAAGTACATGTTTTATTCTACTCAAGTATTTCTATTTTTTCACCAAAAAATCAGAGTTGCTAACTGTCTGTACGAAAGAAACACTAAGAAAAAAGCAAGAGGAACTGGTAATTTATGAAAATATACTAGACTACTTAAGGTTTCTTTGTCAAATATAATTAAGAATGACATTACAAATGAAGCTACTAAAACCCATAACTAGAGAAAAATGTGCTAAGTCCACAGGCCTGGGTACCAACTGTCTTAAACTAAGGCATTTCTGTTCATCTAATGCTGGGTTTTAATCTCTTGTAGAGCAGCATCCTTACGGCAGTGGGCTTAATTGCATTAATAAACTCATCAGCTTCAGGATTATTCACTTTGAAAAGATAAAATTTTTCAGTTCTATTACACAAATTCATATGGGAATTAGTAGTTTGACAGGCAGATTGCAATTACAAGAAACACATTTACTAAAAGAGCTTAAATTTAGACCAAAAGCCAATCTCAGATCCCTGCTTCTTCCCACTTTCTAGTAATCAAACCGCTGTGGCCAGCTGGGCACCTGAGCTCAGGAAAACCAGAGCCAGCAGGGCTTGGTGAAAGCATATGGAGCTGCCAGAGCACTTGACAGTTGCTTTGGAGAAGGAAAGATAAAGTAAACTCACAGCAGGCAAGTATGCTCTAAAATGCTCTCCACCATTAGAAAACAGAAAAAGGTTTTACATCTGGAAACTGAAGATTTTTAGTTCCTCTGCAGAGCATCCTTCTATTTTCTATTTTTTGTATAAACACAGGATCTCCTGTGCAACCTAGATTCAAAATCGAACCCAAGAGCCTGCAAATAAAATTTTATGATTGTGCTACGAGTCCCTGAAACACAGTTCTAGAGACTTTTACACTTAAATTAACTGTAAAAAAAGTAATTATGACATTTAATAAAAACACCCATTATTTCTTGTAAACCTTTTGGCTAATTTTGAAGGTGCAGCAATTTAGGATCTTACAGAATCCCACGATCTCTTCAGTACATGCCACACACCACTTCTCAGGACTCTGCGAGTCCCACAGTTCAGATCAATATAGTCAGTTTGACAATGAATGGTGAAAGGTATCCAGGTGAGAGAGTTTATTTTATTTTAAGTCAAATTTGAGAGAGTGGGGAGAGAAAAGTATTTTTCTCAAAAAGAAAAGATTCCAGATTCTCTCTGGCATTTTTTATTAAATACAAACTTTGCATTTTACTAAATGCAAACTTGTTACTTTATTTTCTACTTTTTATAACGCGGCGCTTTATTTTAGTCCCCAGGCTTCCCAACATCAATCCTTTTTAAGCCACATTTGCATACATAGTAGTCCTAAGAATTTCTGGAGTTAAGAACTTCCCTCCTCTTATAATAAAAGCTTTCATATTGTTCCCCTTGGGGAAAGATTATTTTTTTTTCATACTTCACACTTTTCCATTCTTTTACATACAGATTTAGTCTCTCCTGTAAAGAAATGAGGTAAACATCCCCATCATTATGAGCTCTGACCCCTCAAACATTGTGCAGAACGGTTAAGTGCATTCAAACCTCTGCCGCTTTCCTAAAGATCTGACCCACATAGGTCAAATACTTCTGTTTTCTTTAGGTTACCAGGGAAAGCAAAACAAGTAATGTTGCAGGAGTATCTGTGCAACATAAAAACAGATTTTAAAAGAAAAAAGGATCCAAGGTTATACCTCCCTCAGTTACTACATCCCTGAACAGAAAGGAACAGAAACAGTTGTGATCAAATAGAGATTCTTCACAATGACCTTATTAAGTATAACAGCAACAGCATGTCCTTAATTTATCAAATTAGTAGGTTTCAGCAGCTTTAAAATTCAAAAGGCACTGTGTGTCATCAAAGTTAATATATAGCAGACTCTAAATGAGTCTGTTATTACACAAGAAGAGGGAGGGAGTTCGTTCGCTGTTAAGGGTCACAATCTAAAACTCGTGGAAGTGATGGATAAGTGGGTGTACCAAAGGAGTGAGTTCCCAAACAATTTCATATTGTGTATGCACACTGCAGTGTTCCTGAGGGCATTATTTTAAACAGAAGTACATACATAGCTACTACGTAAAAAAACCTGGCACACCAATGTCAGTGAAATTTCCTGTGCTTGGACAGCAGGTATTAAAGATATAGTTTGTGCTTGTTATCAGAGAAAGGATAAAAATCTGACTGGATTAAATTTAAAATTAAACCAGGAAGGATGAGACAAACCAGAGAGATGGAAACACTTTTGGGTGGTTCTTCCAATATCACATTCCAATACCATGCAAAGGGTTACAGCAATTAAAGTAGTCATACACACCACAACACTTCCTGAGCCATCCCATATGGTACGAGTCAGCAATAATCTTTTAATAACTCAACTTCACTCATTGAGGTGCAGGGGAAAGGAGAGATGGAAGGGAAGGCTCCCCAGTGTTCTCACTCTCCATCTCCCGTTCTTAGAAATATTAAGATTTCTATAAGAACGATTTACCTAGTGCTTTCAAGGTTACTGTGGCATTGGTTTTTCCGAAAGAGTTTTCTGCTTGGCAAGTGAATTCTCCAGAATCATTAACTCCCACTGAACGGATGTTCAATGTTAATTTCTTTTCATATCCATAATCACCCAAATTTCTGCTTTTGGTTGTAACAATCTGTCGGTAAAAAACAATTAACATCTAAAACACTGTGTATGCAGCGTCTTTCCTAGATAAATTAAAAATAGAAGTAATTATAACTTTGCTATATTAATATTCATAACTTTAAACCGGAATAATAAGCCAGCATGACAAACCTGTTTCTAGAATCTCTCCATGCAAAACAAATGTGTGATCAGTTGTCTTTGGGAGAAAATGTCCTCTCGTAAGTCCTGTCCTCTCCTCTTATTCTTTTGTGTGTGTGTGTGTGT